>JAQIXA010000135.1:0-60843 GCA_034699045.1 Nanhermannia cf. coronata Gr-Ori-00579 | reverse complement strand
GAAGATACTACCTAGCTATCGTAGCTCCATCAAGAAATTGAAATCATTACCTGGCGCTTTTAACCACATCCCCTTAAATTGAATATTGAAAAAATGAAATCGAAATCGAAATCGAATTCGAATTGAAAATTTCAAATCAAATCAAAATAAGCTAACAATTTCAGACAGATTGAATTTTATTAGTATTTTTGATTTTTTACATTCAAATGGGGAGTTTGAGACTTTTTTAAAAAGTCGTGGATTTATGAGACTTGTTGGGCTTGAGAGTTAAATTAAATTACTTTTAAGTAGATACTTACCCTATATAACTAATGATTTGTATTTAATCTTTAATATAATAATTTGAACAATTAATAAGGATCAAGTGTGATAAAGGTCAAGGTAAGAAGTAAAGTAACAATTAAAATGTAGTTTATTCAAGTATTTTTTATAAAATAATTCACAAATATATCTGTATATGGTCAATCTTTGGTTATTTTTAAGATTTTCAACATTTAATAAAACTCAACAGCACCAACATCGGAATCTGTATAAATATTTGACCATATAAATTTTAATATAATATGTATGTAGATATGGTAGAGATCACAATTTTAAAAATACATACCCGGACCCGGATTAGTAAACATGGCTGTATCTGTATCGTCTGACTTTTGAAATGGGACTGTCTCTTGTGATTGAGATTGTCCAACATCTCAAATAATAAAATGAATACGTATTTTATTAGTAATTTAATTAAGTTAAATGATCAAATATTTATATAGGTAATAGGTATGTAGGGTATTATAGTTACCAGCTTGGTATTGGCCCACAGGTTTGACACTTTTCCCTAGATATAAAATATTGAATTAGTTTTTGTTTTTTTGTATTCAAAATAATTAGGTAGTGTAGAATTTTTCAATACTTCGCTGTCCCTGTCCCTGTCGACCAGCATCAGCCCTTGCTGCCCTATATTTTTTAAAAATTGATGAATTTTTTGGAATTTTTTGTATGCTTATAAAGAACTATGAACCTTCTAGGACCAAGGACAAAACAGTAGATCATAGTAAATACAAAAAGTGATGTAAAAATTAGAGCAATCACTACGATTATGGCAATCAGAAAAGCTTCCATTTTTCAAAATCGAAATATTCGATTCTTGTTTGATAAAAATAACGAGGCTTCAACTTACAACAGGTACAAGTAAAAAAGGTATAGGTACTTTACATTTCTATGGGGACTTTTTTATTGAAAATATTCCAAAAATCGTTCTAATATCTAGATTATAATTATAAATCATAATAGAATAGGAACTTATGTAGTGACATGCATGGAATAACCATAAGATTAATTCTTGAAATTAGTAATCTAGTCAGTAATTTGATTTGAAATCAATTTCAGTAATCTTGAAAAAATCTGTTCTGAATATTTTGTATTTGAGAGCGAAAATGCAATTAGAAAATTCTTTATTAGATAGGTACTGAATTAATTTGCCAGAAAATTTAGAGATTTCAAAAAATCAAGTCTTGAAGTAAATGGTTCATCGATGAGAGCTGGTGATTTTCCAATTCTCAAATATTTCAATTTCTTTGTAGAATCGATTGGACTCCATTCTATTCCATTGAATTTACCAGGATTTCTAAATTAGTCAAAACTTGAAAAAACTTGCAATTTCCCATATTTAAATTTGTTCAATTTCTTACCCATTTTTGGCAAAAGAGCCCCAAAGTTCTACAACAGATTTTGAGAAATTAAAATGCCTCGAATTAACTGGATTATGCCATGGGAAAAATGAAGGCATTTTCCAAAAAAATCCAATATCATCGCCGTGGCTGACTCCGAAATCCATAATTTCCCAACCAAGAACATACTTATACAGTAAGGTTTGTCCAATTCCATAGAGCATTTCCAAAATTGGGTGATATTGATCTTTAAATACAGACATAATGTGACCTGCACTTAAGTCAGGTTTATAAGTAAAATAATATAGATATGTAGGTGAATGTTTTGAATGATAAACCGCTGCATCTTTAACACAAGATAGGAAATATCGATCACCAATTAAATCTGTCAATTTTTGATAATCACCCCTTGTAAACTGAGTCGATTTTCCAAAATAATATTCTCGAATTTGTTTAGAAACTTCATATGAATCATCTTTGTATAAAAAGAGAAAATTTTTTGTAATTTCTGTCCAGTTTTTGCTCAAAATTTGTAATTTCCTGTCATCTGTAATGATCACTTTGAAATAAAGATTAAAATTATGTTTCGAAAGCAGGATTGAGTGCAATTTTGGCCTTACTTGAAGATCTACAGAATAAAAAAAAATCAATAAAATATAATCAAATGTTAGTTTTATTATTATATCCATATTTTCAAATTGTAATCCTAGTTTTCGTTCATTTGATTACATTACATTACGAAATCTGGGATTTCAAACATGGAAGAGATAAAAACTTGGTTTATTTTTAACCTGAAACCACCCTCTTCAGAATTTATGCCTGAAATCCAGGGTACTTTGTGAGATTTACCATCTTTTAAAAGTTTTTCTGGAGATTCTGGTAAAAATATTTCTGAATCCGTATCCTTTCTATCAGTAGTACTTTCAATTGAAGGACCAAAAAATGCCTCAGGTTTATTAAAAATGTCCTACAATTTGCAAAAAAGGGTAATTTTAAGTTTTTATTAAATATTAAGTTGTGTATTACAAAGGCTTCATGATGAACAGACACAATTTCCTCGGCAGGCTTGGACTTTAAGCACTTTAAAAGTTCAGTCGAGTCAAAATCCTCTGATTCCGTTTTATTTAAGCAGTTCACTTTTTCTCCAAATCTTTTGGCTTGTTTTTTGGGGAATTGAGTAAAAGCCCATGGACATAGTGCTGATCCACTTAATGATATTGCATTTGAAAATAAGCCTATTAAAACCAAAACAATTAGGTAATTTTTTAAAATACAAGGAAGGGCTATAAGATTTGACTTTTGACTTTTGACCTTTAGACATTGGAGATATCATATGTAGAGAAACAGATGTGCCTCCAGCTGATTCCCCAAACAATGTGATTTTTCCTTGATTCCCTCCAAAACTTTTGATTGAGTTTTTGATCCATCTTAATGCCATATTTTGATCCTTAATTAAAAATAATTGGATAAGTTTTTAGAAACAATTTGGCTTTATTATACTCGTATACTTTAAGGCCCATGTTTCCAGAAACAATTCCATCTCCAGTATTCAAAAACCCTTTTAAAAAAATCTTATTAGAAATCAAAAAATATTTCAAAAAAAGTCAATCAAACCTAATGCTCCTAATCGATAATGCATCAAAATAATAATAGTGTCTGGTAAATCCATGAAATATTCAGGTGAATAAAGATTACTAGTTCCATATAAAAAGTGTCCACCATGGATATACACCATTGTATTGAGATCAGTTTTGGATTTAAAGTTCTATCACAAAAATAACATAAAATTATATCAGAATTTCTCAATTTATGCATATATTACCTTTGGTACATAAATGTTTAAGTATAGGCCTAAAAACCAAAAAAAATTTAAAAAATTATCAGAAATTTCAAAATTTTTAAAAGTTGTATACAATCTTCGTATCCAACAACAGTTCTGAAGCCATAATCAAGCTGGATGCAATCAGGTGGAGATTTATCAGCATTCCAAACTCCATTCCATTTCTCAATCATTTCAGGTGGCTAAATATATCCAAAAATACGTATAAAGTGTCAATTTAGAAAAATTTAGAATATTCAGAAATTTTTACAATTTTCAAAAATTGGTCAAAATTCAAAATCTGCTTATTCGATACTTTACCTCAAATCTTAAATCCCCAAGAGGTGGTTTTGCAAAAGGAACTGAAGTAAACTTGTAGTAAATTTTTCCCTCTCTGGATAAATCCGAAATACCTCGTATTCTACCATAAGGGGTATCCACAATAATTTCTTCCAAATCATGATTTGGTATTTGACAATAATAATAGAAGGCACAAGAAATGATCAAAACTAACACTGGTACAAGTACACGAGTTACAAAACCCATAATTTTTTTTAGAATTCTGTCAACTTACATATTTTATTTTATGACAATTATACACTACATTTTTCCAATCATTTTCTGCTTATCTGTACAATACGAGTACCTACTTATAAAATAGCTTTTGAATACTTTTGATCTGATTCTGAATTATATAGGTAATATATAAGTACCTACTGGTAGGTATAATGATAAACATTTTCATTTAAACAACTTCAACTGACTATGAATGACAAAATGAATACAAATATTTCATTTCAATGAAATAATTCTACAGATTGCAGGGTAGTAAATTATAGTGTATGCCAGTATTCAGTAACCTATCTAGGTAACTATGTAAGGTAACATTACCTTATGTAAATGCTTAAGTGGATATTATGAAATGAAAGGTCAGAGCCAAGAGATAAAAAGTAGCAGACCTTAATCATCTTTAATCAGCTAACTTTATGCTTAATATAAGTACCTACATACATAAATATTCGAATATCTACAACTAGTAATGCACAGATACATGTACTCGTACATGTCGTTGAGTTGAATATGAAAAATAGTAAATACTTAAATAGATAGGTACTGATACAGTATAGCTAAACGATATGTATAGGGTACTAAAGATAAGTACTAAAGTATACTATCTGTAGTAGGTTCTTTAAATGTGTATTTATTTATAATTATTAGTTTATATTATTGTAGGTAATTTATGACATTCAATTTGAAAATACCTATTGCATTTTTTTTAAACTAATGCAATGTAATGTACTTCAAACATAAACACCTACTATTGCCTTTGTTTATGCAATGCCTATACTAAACAACAATCGTTGAACCTACTATCTACTAGTTAAGGTTCTTGTTTTTTAATTATAATTTAATTGTAGGATGTCTGTGTATGATATACATATAATATGATACAATAGTATAAAAAGAAAAACTGACTGCTAGTAAATATCTGTCCAGTTTCGAATGAGTTACAAGTTACGAGTAGTAGGGTAATGGTAATGCTGTATAAATACCTGCTGACATTTTTTGTATTTCCAGAATTGAAATTGAAATGATTTCTTTATTAGATTTATAAAATATTTTTGCTTACAAGTATTTTTGTACAAGGTGTAAATAGACTCACATAACTAATGCTTTGAAACATTTTTAAAATTATCTAACCTTTTTCCTAAATACATTTTTATTCTTTTTCTTATTTTTACTGGTAGATTTCAAAGAATCTGCTCGATCTTTATCATGAAAATCATCATCTCGATGTAGTTCAACTATTTCTTCACCAACTTCTGATTTATTTCCGGATTTTGTACTTTTTGTTTTATCACTACTTTTTCTTGTTGATTTTTTACCACTTTTATCATCAGATTGTTCAATATCCTTACTTTTTTCTTTTCTTATAATTTGACTTTCGGTGTCAGGCAGATCATTTGAAGATGCTTTTTCATCCTCAGATTCAGATTCAGATGGTTTTGAAGGATCTTGATCACTTTCTGGTTCAATATTTCCTGATTTAGTAGGTGGAATTTGTTCATTTTTTGAAATTTCAGATCTTGATTTTGACGATTTTGAATCTTCAACAATATTTTCATTCTCATCTCGAACCTCATCTTTTTTTCCATCACCTTTATTTTGAGAATTTTTCGAATTTCTCGTACTTGTAGAAGTTTTCGAACTTTTTGCAGAAGTTTTAGTAGAATCTGCATATTTCTTTTTATAACAACAAGGACACATTTTCTGACAACATCCAACAGGTTCACCATATTCAGATTCATCATCTTCACCATCAGATTCAAGTTCAGGTGAAATGCAATTTCTCCTGTGTATCTCATCTCTTTTCTGCCTGTAAGCTAGTGTGAATGCAACCAAAGCTATCGTGGCCAAAATTAAAACTGCCAGGACAAATCTTAAAAATAATAGATGACAAAATCTCTGCTGGTCTCCAGTACTGGTTCCATTGCCAGCAGTTTCATTTGATTCTTCACCAGGAGGTTCTTCATCATCAAGTTCAGAAGCATTGTATATTCGAGGTGGTGGAAGAACTCCATAACAAACTATACATGTTACTATTGCGAATCCAAGTATTAAGACAAATACATACCATATTGTTTTCTAAAGACGCAAGAAATCAAAAATATCAAAAAAATCTTGCAATTTACAATATATTCTGTAATGGATCCGGGGCTTATGACTCGTATTATAATCATGACATTCTTAAGTTAAGATTCAAAAAACTTAATTTAGAAAAAAATTGCCGAAAATCGTAAAAAAATTTTGGAAAAAGTTCCTAATTAGAAGTCTTTTTTTGAGATTTGATACCTTTTCTTGACTTTTTTAGAACTTTTTAGATAGTGAATTTCCAATTGACATAGATCTGCTAAAAACTCGAATCATGAATCATAAGTCCCTTTTTCTCTTTTATATCACATAAGTATCCTTTTATTAATTAGCTTACACATATACCACAACAACACCTTCCAGCATAACAACGTCCAATACAAAGTAAAATGGCAAAAATTAAAGCCGACAATGCAACAAAGCAAATAAAGCTAAATGCAATGAGGTAAATTATTTTTGATTTGACTGGGATATTTGATAAGAATGAGGCGAAGCATAAAATCGCCAAAGTGCATATAAATCCAATACAACCAAGCTATATTCAAAAAATTAATTTTAATTATTCTGATTATGTAAATGCATAATAGGGTCAGTATTTTGGACTTACGATAACTAGGACAAGAAGTATGATATGAAGAATAGGTTTTTTATCTTTTTGAGTTTTCTCAGGTCTATCTCTATCTGTACTTTCTGTATTTGTAGTTGATTCAGAATCGGCCATTATTTTAAAGTACCCTATATTTTCAAAACTTGAAATTTTAAATGTTCAATCAATAATGTTTGAATTGGTTTTTTAAAGTATCCATTAATGATCCAAAGAAACTGGCAAAATTACAAATTTTGGACCTAATTAAAGTACTGAATATGATCCAAAATTAATAGAACTATAATTTGTGTAATTTTTATGTATTCAGAATTCAGGTCTTTGTGCGTATTAGTAATATATAGGTACCCTCCCTACCTACTTACTTATTTTTATAGTTTTTGTAAGTGAAAAGTAAATAAAAAATAGTATAAAAATGGAGTATTTAAAACTTGACTATTATGTGATTTTGGGGGTTCCAAAAGATTCAGATCAAAAAGATATATGTTTGGCGTAAGTTTCTACTTCAAACTTCCAACAAAATGACATTTTTGTAGCGTTAAAAGTACCTATCTTTTTTTTCCTGGTTTAGATACAAAAAATTGGCAGTACTGAACCATCCAACAATTTTAGAAGCTAAAAAAGCTGAGCTTGGTGTGAAACCCGAATGCAAATCTCCGGATTTAATTCTTGAAAAAAAGAATTTACTTGAGAAAAAGGAGTTTTTTTATAAATTGGGTGAAGCCTTCGATATACTTGGAGATCCTGAAAAGAGAGCTATTTATGACATGTTTGGATTTCGAGGTCTGTCAATGTCAATATTTTAGATAAGTGAAAATTTTAACATTCTTGCAAAATTTCTATTATAGGCTTAAAAGAAGGTATAATGAGTCCACAAGGTTATGTGCCACCAATTGCATATCATGGAGATCCTAAGCTTACATTTCAGTAAGTTTCCTAAAATTCTAAATAAAAAGTCTCCTATCCTACAATTTACAATACCTAGTTAGTTTAAAAATCTTTTTTAGACAATTTTTCGGAACGGATAATCCATTTGCTGAACAGGCAAGTGCTTCATGTGTTCCATTCAATACATATGCTGTAAATACTGATCGTTCAACCGGCTCGAAACCACCAACAATCCAAAAAGAATTTGTTTTAACCCTTGAGGAAATGTATCAGGGTTGCCTGAAGAAAATTTTATTTACAAGGATCAGAAAATTTGGATCATTTCAGCAACCTCAGGCGAAAATGCTGTCCATCATAGTGAAGCCTGGAACTCTTCCTGGAACCAAATTTGTCTTTCCAGGTGAAGGTGATGAAGGACGTCAACAAAAACCAGGTATGTATAAGTATATAGGGTTATCTTTTTAAACATTTTTGCACTAATTATAAATTACTCAATTTTATGGGTATCTTAGAAAAAAATACTCATTGAATATCGAACGAAAATTAAAAATTCTTTTTCAACTGATTCTGTAAACTAAGGATTTCAAATTCCAGTTAAAAATCAAGGATATAATCCTCAAAAATTCAGAAAAATTTGAAAATTGACCTAAAGTACCTTATATTTTTAATTGTTGTAGCTGACGTCGAATTCATAGTGAGTGCTAATCCACATGAGGAATTTAGGCTCGATGGGCAAAACTTGAGGATTTTTCGAGAAATCTCACTGGCTGATTCTCTAACTGGAATTCAATTGAAAGTGAATACACTTGATGAACGGTCATTTAATGTCATTTTTGGGTAAATTAATAACTTATATTTTAGCTAAATCTTCGTTTAATGTACAATTTAATGATTTAATTTATGACATCCACATATTTCAAGTGGACCAATTCTTCCAGGATATGAAAAAGTCCTCGAAGGTGAAGGTTTTCCATCAATGAAGCCAAATGGTTACCAAAATCTTTGAAATTTTACATTTTACACTAATTATGTACAAAGTTAAACTTTAAAAAATTTAATAGGTCAACCTGGAAATCTTATCATAAGGATAATTGTCATGTTCCCCCCACATATAAATGAAGAACAGGGAAAGCAATTAAAAGAAATATTACCAGTATTACCTATAAATTCCGTAAATATTTAGAATAAATAAAAAGTCAATACCAAGAAGTCAATACTACCACTAACAAAATGTCTATATTTATCGTTTTCCTATACGTTTTTGTCTTGAATTTTTTCTGTATTTTTACAAGAAATGTCAACTAGACATTGACATTGTATGACAAAAAGGGTTGAATTTTAATTAAACTACTATCATAAAGTATACCTATCTGTTTTATTTTCGACTTCGTCACTTGGCTTTGGCTTGGAACTTGGATTCCAAGTCTTGGAATGGAAGGAACTGAACTGAAACTTGAATTTTTGATATTTTGGAATGGAAATTAAAATTAATTTGATGCATTATAATTTAGCTCGGAGAAATCAATCTCTATTCTCTATATACTATACAGTTAAATTGAAGACTAGAGTTGATTTTTCAGAGCTGAATTAATAGTGTAAAAGTAGTTAAGTAGAACACTTAACTCAGGAGGTTTAGGTAGGACCTACCTACCTGGTAGGTTACCAAATCGAAATCGAATCGAATATACCTACATATCTGTAGAAAAGAAATAGAATAGAATTGCAAGAAATTGCAAATTTTTGAGGGGCAGATCAAGATACCCAATTCTATATCATAGAAGATTTTTGAAGTTTTGGTGGCGATTTATCCCTCCAATTTAGTTTTTATTATTTTTTTCACTTTTTTACTTTTTGGATTTCAATTATTAATTTTAATTGCAATTAAATTTAAATTGCTTGTTAGTGTCAGTGTCAGTTAATTGTAATTTGGCTACATTAAATAGACAATGGAGGATCGTCAGATGATAATTTCCACATTTAGGACCACCGGATTTCAACTTGCAAAGTAAGATCATAATTGATTGACATCTCATACTATTTACTATCTAGTATCTAGGTAAAAATACTTACTTATACTTACCTACTCCTACTACTGATGATACTTGATACTGATTACTGATCTGATAAATTGATATAATATTATGTATGGATGTTACGGTATGATAAATTTGGAATGGTAATGGTTGTATGATTTTTAAAGGGATTCAACATCATTAATTACATCGTACCTGGAAAGATTTGACACTAAAGACCAGAAGAAAGTATGGATTGGAAAAATCCTCGAAAAACTCATGAATTTACCTATAAACTCGAATTTGATCTCTGTTGAAGTTGCATCTAAATTAATTGAGGTTCGTTTTTATTTATACACTTTTTATCTTAATCAGCTTTGAGAAACCGATGCTCTATAAATACTAGAACACGTAGGTACATTGTACCTAAATTGTAGGGTGATATTGTATTGTATTTTTTTAAATATAGGAATATGAGGCAGTCTTAGGGAATCGTCATATTAAAACATTGGAAATCATAGACTCTTATGATGTGCCCAAATTCCTTTATGATTTTGAGATTAAAAGGTTCAGACAGATTAAGGACAAACTGAACTTGTTTGGTGGTGGTAAAGATAAAGGACTTTTATTCATTAGAAGGTAATTTTAAAAATCTAAATACCATAATGTTGTTAAGAGTCTTAACAATATTATGGTAAGTCTTAACTTAAGACTTACCTAGTGATATTTTATGTTTTTAGATATGAAATGACGTTACAAAGGACACTGAGAAATCCAATGTTTACACCAGCACTTGATGGAGTCGAGTATCCAAATGGAAAATATGTATTGAACACCGTTGATTATCTATTAGGACAAGATGAAGATGAGGATGATCGAGTAAAATTAAATGAGGATATTATTGTATTGGGGATGATCAGTGATATGAGAAATAAATGTCACTTCCTTGAAGATGTAACGGGGATGATTAAATTGAATTTATCAAAAGCTACATTCAATACTGGGATTTATAATGAAGGATCATTTGTATTAGCAAGTGGTTATGCTGAAAATGGTGTGTTTAATGTGAATACAATCGGACTACCTCCAGGTGAAACTGGTGAAATGACAAAAGAGTTTTTTCCGACAGTTAATTTTTTTGGTGGTACCACTGTTAGTCCAGATATTGAAATTGAGATGGGAAAAATCGAAAAAGATTCTATTGGAGCACAATTCATAATATTGTCTGATGTATTTTTAGATCAAATTGAAGTTATACAAAAGTTAAAAGTTCTTTTCAAAGGATTCCAAGATGATCCACCTTTATTATTCATTTTTATGGGGAATTTTATCTCTGAACATGAGCAAAATAGATCACCATTTTTACTTAAAGAATACTTTGGCAAATTAGCTCAACTAATAAATCAATTTCCACTTATCGCAAAAGAATCTCAATTTGTTTTTGTTCCTGGTCCTACTGATCCTGGATTTGTTCATATTTTACCAAGGTATTCAATATCTATACTTTATCTTTTTTGTATTTTTCTTAAGTTTAATTTTTCTAATATTCATAGGCCAAAATATGCTGAAGCAATTATTGAAGAGACTTTAAATGTTCTACCTAATGCAATTTTTGCATCAAATCCTTGCAGAATAAGATACTGTACAAAAAAGATTTTAATTATACGAGAAGAAATTATCAACAAAATGTCAGCTAAAGCCATACATTTCCCAAAAGAAAATATACCAGAAAATGTAAGTATTAACAGTTTTAACAATTTAGATTTATTTCAAAAATCATATTCTGTGTTCGTGTTATTCAATACATTTTGTAATTTTTGTTTAGTTTGCGAAAACCATTATAGGACAAGGACACTTGCTTCCATTTCATCTTGATACAAGCCCAGTATATTGGAATTATGATCATGTCTTTAGTCTTTATCCATTACCAGATGTAATTATTGTTGCTGATAATAGTGATTCGTATACTGTAGAACTTTTAGGATCAATTATTTCAAATCCTGTAAGCAAACAATTACTTACTTGAATACCTTGAATATCTTATGTCATGATGTTCATATTGTTAACCGATCATTGTTATCATATTTATAGGGCCCATTTATGAGAAATCGCAGTTTTTTCTTCAAATCCTATTCATGTTCTGACAATTCAATCCAAGACTGTATGATTCCAGAAGAAACTGAAGAAGAAGCTCAAGCTTAAATTGAATCTACCTATATGTATTTAGATTATCGTATAAGTTTCCAGATTTTTTTTAAATTTTAATTTACGACAATTAGGTAGCTTATTTATATTTATTTGCCATTTATAAGGAAAATAAACATGAGTAATTTTTAAATTACTTTTATAGCAAAATTGACGAATAATGTATACCTTATACCTACTGTTTTGCTTTCCTATTACGTAATATTACTCTGCACACCAAGTACATATACTTATCAATTGACTGTCTATTAGAGATAAATAATCTTAAATTGTTCAGACAATTCAAGTATTTATATTCAAAATAGTAATTTTTTATAAATACTACTCTTGATAAAGTCTTGAGCAACTCATTGAACGCATGAAAATGTTAACCTTTAAATTTGAACTTTGACTTTTGAATTTTATACTAATACAAGATACAAATACTCTATCGGGATCTAAATTCAAAATATAAATAGTAGACATTAATTACAAACCACAATAAGATTACAGTGGAGTTGAATAAAGATCTCATTAATAGTTAGTTTAAAACTGGACTTTAGGGTTGTTAGTGTTAGCTTAGTAAAAAAAATTAACAAAAAATGATTTTGTGGCCAATTCGAGCTGCCTCAAGTTTGGCAATTGTTACCCTAGCCTTTTATTATCAAAGTGATATTTTTGATAAGGAATTGATTGTTAATACTATTTATGGGCCAGTACAAGGAAAATACGCTTATTCAAGGAAAGTTCATTTTTAATTATCTAATAATTAGGTATTAGTCTTGATCTTGAACTCATTTTTGCAATTTTAGAGATGGGAGTCAGTACATAGAATATTTAGGTCTACCCTACGCTAGAAGTCCTACTGGAAAACTCAGATTTGAGGTATGGTATATTCAAAATCATATTTTTGATCGAAATACATAATCTTAAAAATTTTACAAGTCAATTTTTATTTTTAGGCACCGGAATTTCCAGAAAAATGGAATGAAACAAAATTAACGATTTCTCATGGTTCCAGTTGTTTACAAATAAACTATTTATTAAATACCCTAATTGGAAGCGAGGATTGCCTTTTTCTAAATATATTTACCCCTAGGATTAAAGGAAATGAGTTACTTCCAGTTATTTTTTACATTCATGGAGGTTTATTCCATTTTGGAAATTCCAAGTATGAAAATAAAATCGATCTTATAATATTAATTTTTTCTATTAAAATATTTACATAATAGGAAATATGGTGCTAGTTATTTTATGGACAATAGTGATGTAGTGCTTGTCACTTTAAATTACAGACTTGGAGGTAAAATCCATTCTAATCTGTAATTCTAATACTAATGAAAATTATAAACTATTCAAGATTCAAGATGTACTGATATTAATTTGTAAATTTTAGCACTTGGATTCTTAAATACGGGTGATGGAATTATTTCTGGAAACATGGGCTTAAAAGACCAAGTCATGGGATTAAAATTTGTCCAGGAAAATATTCACTTATTTGGGGGAAATTCTTCTCTAGTTACCCTTGTAAGGATCAAATTATCATTATAATCCTAGTTAATTTTCTTATAACTGCATATTTACTTGAATATTTCAGATGGGGGGAAGTGCTGGAGCAGTTTCAGTTCATTTACACATGCTTTCAAATATGAGCAAAGGTATTGTGCTAGTTTAAACTAGCTATTTTTTTTAATATTGATATTTTGTTTAGGTCTCTTTTCAAGGGCGGTTTTACAAAGCGGGAATGCTCTCAACCCATGGTCAATTAAACCACAACCTAAAAAGCAATCAATTCGTTTTGCCAAAAAATTTAATTGTTCAACCAAAAATTCGAAGGAAATGGCCAAATGTTTAAAATCACTAGATGCAAATATCATCGTTCAAGCACACAGAGAATCGATTGTAATTAATAATTAAAAGTCTCAAATATTTCAATTTAAATGAAGTTTTAAATATATTATTTTATCTTAGGATATTTTAAGTGATCCTCTTTCTACTTTTGGACCAACTTTAGAACATTCTTCGAAAAATGATGACCAAACATTCCTGTCTCAAATGCCTATTGAGCTGATTAAGCAGGGAAAAGTTCATTCAATACCGTGGATTAACGGGGTCAATGAAAATGAAGGACTTGTTTTTGCTGGTACAATATTCAAAATATTTTTCAAAATTTCGAAAATCCTCAAACTAATGATCATTTTGTATAAGGACAAAAATGATTTAGATATATTCGAAATTCTATTTCTATCGATTATATTGTTTAAAAAACTTAAATTTCCTACTGAAATACACAAAAATCCTTCTAATTTTTCTGAAACTGAAAATCTTGGATTTTACAACCCTAAACATTTCTATTCATTTATCTAGCTCCTATGATTCGAAATGAAACGCTCAAATACGAACTAAACAAAAATTGGGAAAAATGGATTCCACATCTTATGAATCTGGAAAATCGACCTAAAAATGAACAAAAGGAAATCACATCAAAATTGCTCAAATATTATTTTGAGTCTCACAATTTCCAAAGTAAAAGAGATGATTTCATCGGAATGAAAAATCTTGCAAATATTTCCAACCTGCTATCCGATCGATTATTCTTTGAAGGTGTTCATAAATCTGCTGAATTATATCAAAATTTAAATGAGAAAAGCCCATTATACTTGTACTATTATAAATATAAGGGTGAATTTAATGTTGCCAAAATACTTTTCGGACTTACTCGGATTTTGCCTTTGAGTGCAGATTTAGCTTTGACTTCTGGATGGAGATGGGTCACTAGAAATGTCTTTGGAAATGAAGGCAAACATTATGGTAATTACCTCAAAAATACTAACGATACAACAGTACAATATACCACGATAAATGATAAAATACTAACATTAAATATTTTGAAAGGTTCTGTACATTCGGACGAACTAGCCTTGCTGTTTCAACTCCCATTCTCACCTTTAATCAGCAATAATACAAGAGATTATGAGACTTCAAAAACTTTAATTAGAACTTGGGTTCATTTTGCAAAATATGGATATCCACCAAAGATAAATGCAGTTGAATGGACTCCTATTGGAAATCAAGATGGTGATTTGGATTATATGAGTATTGACAAAGAATGGAAGTTAGTTGAGGAGCCATTTAGTCATAGAATGAAAATTTGGAAAGAAATGAATTAAAATCTAATGAATTAAATCTCGAAATTACACTTTTGAAACACTAATTTCTAAGCTCTATAACTTCCAATAAACTACAAATTATCTTCATATATAAATTATATCAGTATCTACCTATCCTACGCATAATACTCGTATCTGCAACCTAAACTAAATTAAATTGCTCTATTTTACTTTTTTCGAGCATCCTTAAAGGTTATAATATATGTATGTACATGCTGATATAAGTACAAGTAAACACTTGTACTTTTCAAGATATCAATTTTTATGATTCCCTAGTACAAGTATCTTGAATGCAACACAACCACAAAAAATATAGAAAAATTAAACTCTATATTTCATTAACTGACATTTGACTATACACTTATTTCCAAAAAAAATTTACATTTCCCAAAGTCGTGAAGGTCATTTTGAAACAAACTCTTTATGAGTTTGAGAAAGAACGCGTGTTTGTTCTTAAACAAGTTCATAAGATTTAAGTCAATTTTTATACCTTTAAACTACTTACTTTAATAAGAATATAAATGCGTAAATAATAATCATGTAAACTTGATACATAATGAGATAAAAATTAAAATAATTTACAATTTCAGGAATTATAGTAGTGGAAAGTTACTCAAATGGCTGCTTAAAATTGAGCAAAACAAAATTTAATAGATCTAGCCTAGAATAACTACCTGTATCATTTTTATTAAAACTTGACATTTTCCTAAATCAAATTATAGCTATTATTTTGTAATTAAATCCATGTATCTCCACATTTCATATCTAACTTTATATCCGCGATTTTTGATAGCATAACATGTACCTAGTTATAGCAATACATAGTAAGTATTAGTTCAAATATTTAAGTACATTTTTGCTATTTAAAATAGAAGTAGAATTTGTCCTTTATGAATTTTTTACAGGATAAGGAAACAAATACGATTACATACTTATAAATCTCAAATTCAAAAGATTAATTTTTTATGACAGTGTAGGGGTAAGGTGGGGGAAGTTCGGAAGCTTTCCATTTAACTAATTTTTTTAACTATTTGTAATTAGAAATTGTGAGAAATGAACAATGGAGGTCAATTTAAGGTTCAGTACCTATATAAGGTGCACATTTTGAAAAATAAATTCATCATTTAATACATAAATTTAACAGTTAAAGTTAAGTCTCATTTCTTCCGAACTTCCCCCAGTACTGGGGGAAGTTCGGAAGTCAATTGGGGGAAGTACGGAAGCATTTATAATTTTAAAATAATAGAATATAATGTCAATCAATTTTTAATTTTTCGAGGAATTTGTTTCATGGGCTTCTTTTTTGGAGTTTCATTATTGATATCTTGAGGTTGCTTCATTTTGCGTTTAGGAATTTTGGCTTTTTTATCCTGTTTTTCTTTTTCAATCGCGTTTCTTTCAGGTGAATCAGTGAGTATAGCAGACTTACGTCGTTTTCGTCCCTTATTTGTAGTCTTTCGAGGTCCTGCCTATAAATAAAATTAAATAATTATTGAAAATTAATTTTTTGGAAAATCTCAAGAAAAACTTGATAAATGGGCGAGTGAAGCGAGCCATTACGATTCAACTTTGCTTTGCTTGAACTTTGTCCGTTTTTTTGTCTGTCTATCCAGAGAATAACTCAAAAACTACTGGACTGAACTTAACCAAACTTGGCATGAAGGACCCCCTTAGGGTCTCGGTGTGCCATTTCGACAAAAATTTCAGATTGCCCTACCTCTTGGGGTCCTTTAAAGGTCCCCCATGTTAATCAAATGGGGTTTAAGTGGCTTTAGGGGTAATCGATTCCGAATTTGCTATCTGTTTGATAATGGAATTGAACTTTGACCTCGAAAATTGACGATTGAAACCAAAAAATGCTATAACTTGAGATCTAAAAGGTTCTAGAGGTTATCGATGACGGAGATTTCGAATTTGATTTCCATTTAATCATAAAATTGACATTTGACCACGAAAAATGAGGCAACTTGAGATGCTTTCTCGTCTAATTTTTAATCAGCTGTTAATTAAGTCCTAGTATTTTTTATTTTTTACCTTGTTAAACGGGAAATTTTTTTCTAAATCCAAATTTTGATCCACATTTTGGTCTTCCTGGTTTTCAATAGGAAGCATAAAATCCCAGTGAGATTCCACTACTGCTGGTGCTTGTACTGATACTGATAATGGTCTTGTCATTGTTACTGATGAAATTCTTGTAGATGACACTTCTGTCGAAGGAGATTCATCAAATTCAGGCCTGTCTGTAACAAATGAAGGTGAGAAATCTGCATCAGTAAAAATATTTGGATTGAATGGACTGATTCCTGTGCATCTGAAGCCACTAGTAATATTTGATATGGACAGAGCTGGAATTAGGGCATCTTTAACGAGTCCAGGCAAATTGTAAATAGTCATAGTTTTTCCTGGGTTTTGCTTCATCCAGACACTTGCAAATTTATTGAAATTTCTTTTTAATGGTCCATAAATTGATCTGTCCAAGGGTTGTAGCTTATGGGAGCAATGAGGTGGAAAGGTAAGCAATGAAATTCCATTGTCTCTGCAAAAATCGATGACTTCCACAGAAATATGGGACTCGTGATTATCCATTAAAAGTAAAACTTTATTTTCTTTACTTGCACCTGAATGTTTAGCAAAATGGCGTATGTATAGTGAAAAATCTCCTTCTTTCATCCATCCAGTAGCATTTCCAGATCCAATAGATCCCACTGGAGCTTCCTGAAAATTTTTTATAAGCTTTTTTATAAGTATTTTATAAGCATGGACATGTTAAGTATGGACTTTGTTGACAAAAAGTTTAAAAATTTTGTAAAATTTTATACACTTACCATAATAAAATGATCCTTAAATCGTATTCTCGGAAAAACGAAGTGGGGTGGAATTGAATTTCCAGTAGCATTGACAGCAATTGCAACAGTTAGCAGGGTTCCACGTTCTCCAGAAGTCAAGGCACCGACTTGATGTGCTCCTTTTCTTGCAACAATACTAGTTGGGTGATGAACTGTTGTAATTCCAGTTTCGTCGACATTATAAATTGACCTCGGTTCAAAACCCTCTTTTTCAATAATTTTTTGCAGATTATCAAAAAAAACTTTAACATTTGCTTTATTAAAACTAGTTGCCCTTGATAAGCTTGTTGCTTGAGCCTTTCTTAAAGATAAAATCGGGTTTCTTTTCATAAATCCGTAATACCATTCAATTCCAGCAACTTCGTTTTCTGTCCAATTCGATGGATAATTGTATGATTTTAGTTTTGCAACTTGAAATGCAAGTTTTCTAACGTCATGAGGTGTTAGCCCAAGATATATTTCAGATGCTCTGATGATGTAATCTGCCAATTCTTTTTCATTTTTCTCAGAAAACACTCGATTTCCAGATTGATACCCTACTTTCGGTGGCTGAGACATGTTTGGATTCTTCAATTTTTTGTAATAATCAAACAGAGTTGACTTTGGTATTCCGAATTCCTTTGACACCGACATCACGCTCCGATTTTCATCCAAAATCTTTAAAATTGCCATGTCCATTTTGTCCTGTGAGACACCGACACCCCTGTTACTTATTTTCTTGTACTTTCTAGGCATCTTAAACCCTAAAATGAAATTAATATAAAAAATATTTCTTTTATGGACATGGTAAATACATTTTTAACTTATAATTGAATTATGAAGCTAAGCCTTAATTATTATTAAAATATATTTAATTTAATTACCTTTAGTTGACTTAATTTTTGTAGTCCAGTAAATGGAGAAAGGAGTGTCACATAAAATTATTAAAAATTTAATCCAAAATAATTATTTCAGCAGCTAAAATTTTGTAATTTTGACTTTTGTTAGTTTGATTTTGTTCATTTACAAAATTTTATTTTACAAATTACCGCCATAATAAGCGTTAAATTAGTTTCTCTTACAAAAAACTTACGTTACTTATTATTTTCTAATTCCTCACTATTTCGAACTAACACCGAAAAGTTGGAAAAAAAGTCTGATTTTTGTTAATTAAACTTTTGGACAAAATTATAAATGTTTTGAGCGAAATTATTTGGTGCCCTTAATAATTAGCTTGTTTAGCAATTTTCATGTCAATATTTATCATTACAATTGTCTTTAGTTACGCCTAATTATGCAAGACCAAAGCTTCCGAACTTCCCCCAAAGAAACTTCCGAACTTCCCCCAACGTGTATATTGACTTTTAAATCATAATTGCTAATTAACCTACCTAAAATTTTGAAATTTTTTTACTTGAGGTCTTCAAGTAAGGTTCATTAAACAATATAAATACTGTAATTAATTTAGATTATCGCATTATAATAAAATAAATGGAGTTTAATTAAAATGCCGAAAAGTTGGAAAAAAAGTCGGATTTTAGTTAATTACACTTTTAGACAAAATTATAAATGTTTTGAGGGAATTTTTTTGTTGCCATTAATAATTAGCTTGTTTGACAATTTTAATGTCAATATTTGTCATTAAAATTGTCTTTAGTTTTAAAGTTATTGCTAATTATGCAAAACCAAAGCTTCCGAACTTCCCCCACCTTACCCCTACTTTAAAAGTGTACCATTTTTTTCCAAACTATTTTCCAACTTTAAAGTGAGAATAAATCGATAATATTGTAATATTTCTCTTTCTTTATGTCTTTTGTAATATAAATGCTAAACATTCTTCAATATCTGCTGCTCTAAAGTCAAGTTGAACTTTGAAATGAGAATTTACGATCTTTTCAGATAAAATTTCCATAATCCATCACCTTGAATTTTTAAAAGTTTTTAAAAAAATTTATTCTAGAATGCGTTATCTTTCGTATTTGAAACATTTCAAATACGAACTAGGATTTTATTACCTACTCTTAATTATTAATTGTGCTATCAAAGCTTTGGAAATACCGATATCATACAATACCCCAAATTTTAAGGTTTGACATTCGAGTCAAACGGATATCAAAATCATAATTCCCTTGATTTCTTCTATCCTAGAGTCGTTAAAATATCATTTTTTCCCGGAGATAGACAGACAAACAGGTGGACAAATTGAAAGCAAAAGTTAAATAGTAAGTGCTCGCTTCGCTCACACAATAATTTTATTTGTTTGAAATTTTCCTTAGGATTAGTCATTTAAAGTTTTTAATTAGAAAATTGGCAGATCAAAAAGTTTGAAGTTAATGCAGTACATACTAGGCAAAGTTTAATTAAAATAAATTAGATTAGAAAAGGATTGTAGTTTGAATTCTTGATTGCTTAAACAGAGATTTATTTGGACATTGAAAAATACATCAAATAAAAAGTTCATTTCAATTTAAGGGTTAAAGTACTGAAAATAGAGACGACGTCTGAACTGAAATTCAGAGTCAAGTTTAATGCCCCTAACTTTAGTTTAAAAGTTGATTTTGAAAAATGATACCCGGATTCTTCAAGTTCAAAATATTCCATTTGATTTGAAATTGTGTTTATTTTTAGTATTACATTTTATTTAAATCCTTCACAACATTTTGAAATTGTACCTGATTTTTTTCTTAAAAATATTCAAAACATTCAAATTATTATTTCGTTTTCAAATAGCCAGTTGAAATCAGGGTCATTCAGTGCTTTATCAGGGTCATAGTTCAGTGCTTTATCTAGATAATTGTGGTAGTGGTAATCAGTATATTTTATGTAGATAAACAAATAGGAATAACTATTTATGTATTTACTATTTTTACTTACTACTTGTACGAATATAAAATGGTAAATTCCAATGGGAGAGATCATTAAAATTCTAAATTAATAATAAAAATGGGCCAAAATCGCTCAAAATTAAGTATGGTACTTACTTAACTTGTTGCAATCTTGATATATGTAGTACAAGCATGATATGATAAATCTTTTAATAATCCATAATTAATTTGTTTTCATTAGTAGTATACCAGTACAAGGATTCCTCATTAATTTGCATAGGAGCGGCTTTGATTTTAAATCAAAATAGAATTCTCCTTAACCAATTCATTTGTTTTGTAACATGT
The DNA here is from genome assembly GCA_034699045.1 of Nanhermannia cf. coronata Gr-Ori-00579. Classification (NCBI taxonomy): domain Eukaryota; kingdom Metazoa; phylum Arthropoda; class Arachnida; order Sarcoptiformes; family Nanhermanniidae; genus Nanhermannia; species Nanhermannia cf. coronata Gr-Ori-00579. The sequence goes on along the minus strand of JAQIXA010000135.1, from coordinate 39,858 downwards.
AGGGTACTCGTAACAATCTTATCTACCTCGTAGATACATTATATACATTAGAAACTTTACCAACTTGTAAGCCTATAATAATGGGGGTTTTAAGAACCATTTCCTAGAGATAATTAAATGAGACACGAAAAACCAATTAAATCGGCGATAGACCTAGAAATGAATTTGTTTAAATTAGTGAAATGCCAATGCCTTATACACCTAGTTTAAAAGCATTTCAGTTCAGTTGTCTTAAAATTTCGAATCTATAAAGTTGGTTGTAGTAACTATAAGGTAGGGTAGGTAGGGTACTTATTTTACTAGGATTAAAAACAAAGCTTTGGGGTGTCAAATTCAAAGTCCCTAGAATATACCCATTTAAACTTACTATAATTTCTGAAAATCGCACTAGCTTTCATAAATAGTTCCAAGTTTTTATGAAAGCCCTGATATTTTAGGTGCCTACTTCAAAATTTCTAAATATTATGAACTTTGATTGAGAAATGCTTAATATTAAATTAGGAACCTAATAACAATATTACGAGTATTAGGATATAATTTTTCAATGTAGGTAAAAGTAAAAGTAATTTTTGATCATTTTAGGACATATTTTATGTAATAACGAGTATTTATTTTAAAACAATTTGTACAAATTCGAGTAATATAAAATTGCATGTAATTTTCAAAGATTTTACTGTAGATGAATATAAATGCGAGCTAAAGAGTATTAGAGTTGCGACAGGGGATTAAAATAGGATTTGTGCAAATAAGTGAACCAAAAGTAATTGAAATATTGAAATGTAAAAGTGACTTTCATTTTGATACTGCAGATTCAGATATTGAGATCTGAAGTAACTTGTTGAAGCTTTAGAAGTGCTGCTGGATTCCTGGTAAATTTCAGTAGTAGTTGCTGCCAAAGGCAAAAAATTACTTGGTAAAGCCATAGGCTCGTCTACTACACTTTTACTATTTCCAGTATCAGGATAAGGATTAATTGCATCAACCCTCGGTGGAGTTTTGTAATCCTGATCAGGAAAACTAATTAAAGTTGTTTCTTCACTAGGTAATGCTTCATTAGGCTCAACTGAAATTGAAACAGAACTTGAAGGCAAATATTCGTCTTCATCATCACCAGCTACCAGTCTGTGTCTCAGGTAAAAAGGTATAGGTAGTCCAAAATATCTACTCGAGCAATAAGATCCAGTTTGTCGACACTTTCCATATTTAAACTGATGATTTCTCGGGCATTTGAATAATGTCGTAATGAAAGCACCACACCAGTAAAATCTCTGACAATCGCCTGGAATTGCATAAGCTCCTGTAGATGGACAAGAACTATCAGGGTTGATATATTTTATCTGAGGATCATAATTTTTGACATTTTTGTTGGGATCTCGTCGATTATTGTGTCTTTGACTGGGATTTTCTCGACCACTAATACTTGGCTGTTTGGCAAGTGATGGGAAAAATGTTGAAAGTGCTTGAGTCACCGCGTTTAAGTTGAAATCGGGTGTTATAGATTTAGAATCTTCATGTTCAGGTGGATTTCCAGCTTCTGTATTACCTAAATGACAATTTCCATAAACGCATGAATTACTTGAAGCTTGGAAAATTTGTCCAGGTTCTGGGCATTCCTTGATTTCCCTTGATATAAATCCGAGCGAGTCTCGAGTACAACTTATATAATGGTGACAGGGACCTTCTTCCTCCAGAGGGAAATTTCCAGGTCTCTTACAGCACTTATGGACAAGAAGATTGAATTTAAATGACAAATTCATAAAAAAATATAAAGGTACTATACCTGAGCTAAATTGAAAATAATAAAGAAATAGAAATAAAATGAAATTAATCTGGAATATTTTTGTAGGATTGCATCGAACATTTCGTTCAACTGCTCAATTGACACTAATTTAAAATTAATAAGATAACTATATAACAGTGGTAGGTATATACAGAATCGTATTAGCTTTAACACATATTTGTAAGCCAGTTAAAAACTAGATTTTAAAAGGAAATTGAATTAAAAACTAAAAGAAAATGACTCAATTGAGTTTAAATTAAATAAATGGCTTCTTACCTATCAGTAGATGCATACATAGTATTCAAGGTTTTCCAAGTTATATAATAATGTGACTCACTTTTAATAAAAATATTCAAAAATTTCCTTGTCAATAACTATGTAGTAGAAAGTACTTCAGTTAAGTTCGGTGTCCTAGTATAGGCTATAATTAGTTAGTATACGCAATACTTTTGAAATTAAAAAACTAGAAAATCTCATTTTTAACATCATTTTTATAGTAAATTTAAATACGGGCAATTTGAGTATTTCATAGTTTATTTAGATATGACCTAATCTCAGCTATATTTTATTGAGTCGAGATAGTACCTTAGTGCTATTTTTAAAGTATTGAGAGCTTAGCAATTAAATTAAAAAAGTTTTTACTTTTTAGTAAGGTAGATTTGGGTTAAACTTAAGATTAGTGTACTATTTCTACTTATGATTGTCCTTGAATTAACGCATCAAATTTCTTTAAATTTAAATTACAAGTTGTAGTTGTAGTTGTAAGATTTAATGTAGCCTTTTTGGGCTAAATGTTTAGATTCAATGAATATTCTTTTGAAATATAAGTAGGTACATAGTCATAGTACTAGAATATTATACTTCAAGTCATATTTGATGTTATGTAATAAAAGGGGAAATTTGAGGATTTCAAAACAAAAGGAAGGAAGTGTCTGAAATTTGAAATCAAATTGAAAAGGTGTAAAGTGTAGAGTGAGTGAAGGGGCGGGTTTGTCGAAATGGGGATATAAAATAAAAGAAAATATTTTGCAAGTATACCATAGTACATAGAACCTACTACCTACCTTATAATTTTATCTAAGAATTGGATTTCAAATGGAAATGAAATGAGGCTAACGAAGTAAGTGTATGATGGTTGGTATCTGGTGTATATTTATATCTTTTTCCGATGTCGTTGTAGAATCCTATCTAGTGAGTCGAACTGGCCAAAAGAAATGATCCCCTTGGGGTTCATTCAATGTGAATGTATGTGGGGGGACTTTGTGGGGCTACTTCAACTTTTACAATATAATTTCGGCCTATTCAACTTCACATGTGAATTCAAATGTGATGTAATCTCCACTACTCAAGTCTCAGCATCTTTATTGGCCAATATAATGGAGTCAAAAGTAAAAAGGTGAACATTTACTTACGTTACGATAGAGCAGTAGCTCGCAAAATAATTTCAAGAGCTATTATATCTCAAGTTTTGTCTGCTCTACTGAAATTATCAACTATTTCTTTTATTACCTAGCATTAGAATAATTAGAATAATTTGATTTTGAGGCTTTTCAATAGAAATAGCATTAGGAAAAGAATGTTTAAAAAAGACATTCAACTTAAAAATCCATTATTTGTCTCGAAATTTTTCAAATACATATCTATCTACTAAAATAAGAATAGAATACTTTTTTTATTTCAGGGGTTATTTTGTATATTTAACTTGAGAATCGAGCTTTCGCTAATAGTTGAGTTGATCCATCTAAAATATCATTTGTTTTTATACTTGTACTTTTATACTTATATTCATACATACTTCTGATACTTGTTTTAGTTTTAGGACTAAAACCATCAATCAATAATCATGAAAAGACATTGACAAATATTTTAAAAATACTTTCTCTGCAGGGCTATACAAAGTACTTTGATTTGAAAGTCAAAAATAAATATATTGAAGCTAAAATACTTTTTAAAGGAAATTGATAATGGGAAAGAATATCAATATTGTGTGGTGGTTCGGATTACATAAAAATTGATAATTATTTTTATATATACTTTAGTAATTGCAGTTGATGTTATTTTATTTGTATTTGCTCATGATGCCAAATGTCTTTTGTTTACTTAAGACACAGTGTATACTATCGAATAACTCCAAAATAATAGGTTTCTTTGTGTGGAAATAATCGCAAAAAAGTGGATTGAATATCATTTTGTACGTACTACATTAAATATAGTATAAACATAGAGTTCAAGAACTAATGGAAAATTTATATTAGGTTGCAAGCAAATGTAAAATAAACAAAAAAGAACCAACTTTAGATTATGTGAATACTCTTAAAGTATACAAAACAAAGACCAAATTAAATATCGCATTTTGCAAAAAATAAATTAAGAGTCTGAAAAACTAATTGAAATAATATTGTCCAAGTAGTACTTATACCTACTTATAATGTTTCTTAAAGAAAATACTAAAACATCTACTTACTTACTACAGTAATAAGTATTACAGAGAACTCCTGGAAAAAATTGAAGAAAAAAATTATTCATTCAGTAAAACTTTATAGCTCTGCTGACTTTTTAGTTTAAAAGTACCTACGAACTTTATTAAAAAGTTTCTTAACTACCCATTATCTCGCTTGCTCTGCTCTTTATAATTTTAATTAAATATTTAAGTAACTCCTTTAGCCATTAGAGATCTTTTAATTTATAAAGGTACAAGTTCCAAAATATTTCAAATATTAAGAAGATCTATTTGAAAAATATTTGATAAATTATTGAATGAGAGAACACTAACCTTCACCGATATTAGTGGACGATACCAATGATCCATTGACCAATGACGAACCAAGGATCATTCAAGACGTGCTATTATATAGGGATCTCGACTGACTTTGCTATAGGGATCTCGATTCAGTTAATACAGACCTTTAAGTTTATAAATTAAAGGTGCACCGAGCAATTTTTTAGATCCAAATTATGTAGGGTACAGCAAGTGTGAAAAGAAAATACCAGTAGGCATGTAATGATTTCTTTTACACTGGTTACTTTACTTTAGTATGTGTTTTTATGGCTCATTTGAGAATAGATTTTTAAGACCATTGAGTAAAGATACCCTTTAAAATGCAGAAGAAAACAACATGAAAAAAAAGCAAATAGTAATTCTGAGGGTTGGCTAAAAATTCCCTGGGAATTTGTTTAAAAGAATCAAATAGAAGAAATTGATAAGTCTCAAATGATTCGATTCGATGGGGTCTCGATTATTACAAGTCCATTTCAAAAAAAAGTACCTATTTGTACTTTTAGCTATGCTATGTATGCAATGCAATGCAATTGTAGGGGAAATGAGAGAAAGTGCAAAGAAAAAAAATAAAAAGATTTATCCTTCGAATGTGAACTCAAACTTTTGGAAAATAAATAGATTTGAGTAAAAATATAGGTATAAGAAATATTAGAAGAAAGAAGGGGGGGATTTAGCATTATGAAGTTGAACTCTATATCATTTGCTCGAGAACGATAAATCATCTATCCTTGGGAAATACTATGACTTATGAGATTTATAGATATACTCGACACCGACACTTATACCGATACTATACTACTAAGATCCCCATTCGAATTCCAAAGTAAGAGTTTTGAAAAATATAATCTTCAATCAGTCTTGACTTTGACATAAAATTCTACTCAAACTTTTCTGTTTTGCAGTAGGCAGGATACTAGTACTAATAAAGTAAGTAATAAAGGTAATAGAATCCGACATTGATATGAAATACTAAATTATGATAGGATTTCAATTACATTAAATATAGGGATCTTAATCAATAATCAATATTCTCTACTCTCAAAATTACGATTTATTATTATTCTCAATTCTCAGGTAAAGTTTCTAATTCTACTGGAATAATACTCTAATTGAAAGAAATGCTAGAAATCGTCAAAATTTTGACTGTTTAGGACTGAAATTTTCATAAATCTAATAGTTCGTTGTATTTGACAGGTTATAACTTTATTTCGCATTAATTTCATATGATATGATAGAAGAGAGAACACCTGCCATCGAAAATTGTTAAGAGAAAGAGAACCTACTTAAATAATCTTGAGTAATTTTTGATAATTGATTGTTTTTCTATCTTAAGTATTAAGTACTAAAATAGATAATAGAATTAACTTTTTTTTACAATTTATTTTTACTTTGTCAATGTTTCCGAAGGGAAACATTGGGAGATAAAACTGGTAGATAAAAAAGTAGTACAAATTTATTATTATCTATCTATAGAATAGAATAGATAGGTAAATAGTCAAAAAAAGTAAATTCAACAAAAAGTAACATGAAAATATCGTAAAAAGTACTTCTTATATGGACTTTTTTTTTTTTACTTTTCAAACTTACGGGGTAAAAAGGGTTGTCTACTTTAGAAAGAGAATCTTCTCATAAAAGCCAAAGTTATTGACTCATTTCCGACCAATGTTCTATTTTACTTACGTATACCTATATTAGATATTATGTAGGTACATAGTACATACTCATATGTATGTATTTGTAAGTTAAAAAAGTTTTCACAAGTTTTTTTTTTCAACTACTTTTACTTCCCAGTTGAAATTGCTGACTTTGGGAAAAAAAATCCCCACCTTAAATGAAGCTAGCTCGCTTAATCCCTTTTCTTTATCCATATCAGTAATGGTAGGTAATAGAGATACTTATAGGGAAAGTTCTATAGGCCTATTAAAGTATAAAGAGATTCATTTCAATACTTCATATATTTTATGCCCTTCAAGTGCTCCATACATATAGGTACTGGTAATCTTTAAGACTCGACTGGCATGGATCTTAAAATTTTATGAATACTGATATTATATGGGTATATTAGAAATTGAGAAAGTAAAATTAAATCCTAGAAAGTTGATTCACCCTCTGTAGTCAGTAGTACTAGTACTAGTAGAATATGATATGAAGATACTAGGTAAATCCAACTAATCTTTTTAGAAACTCATTTGAAACTTTTTGTCAAAGTCGAATCAAAAATAAATTAAACTTTTTTGTACTCGTATTAGGTAGGTACATACGTATAGAAAAGCGGAAGAATTCGCTCAAGATTTCCGTGAGAAAGTGAGGAAAAAGATACAAACTACAGTAGTGGGGAAAAGCAAAGACATGTCAGTTTATTAGCTTATAAAACCAAAAGAAGATAAATTTAAAAGACTTACACATTCTATGTACTTGTATATTGTACAGTTAGTAGTATTTATAAGGGAAAAGATTTTATATAATTTGGGAGATCATTAGTTAGAAAAACGTGTCTCACAACTGGCAAGTTTGGCTTTTGGGAAAAAAATAAATTCTTAGAAACTTGAGAACTGTTTGTCTATAGGTATACGATGTAGTAGTAAATAGGTAGATACTTTAAGTGTAAGTTTTTTTATTTAGCCTTTTTGTACATGATCCGGCAAAGAAAGTGTCGACAAATGAGCCTCCGTATGTACAAGGTAAGTTGGGAAGAAAAGATAAAAAGCCAAATGATGAGCTGAAACTCTATAATATTATGTAATATGTAAGGTACTTGGATAATAAAGTGTAGAAATACAGAGAGAGAGAGTATTAAGCCTATTACAGCAGTTGAAACTGAAACTTTTTAACAAGGTGAGGATTTCTCAAAAAAACACTTCATACACCTTTTGCTCAAACTTTCCCCTTAAGTTTGAGCAAGTAAAGTAGTCACGAAAAGTCTTAATAATATACCCTACAATACTTGTACTTGTACAAGTAGAATAGAAATAATGGTATTTAACTCTACACAGAAGAATATTGTTAAACTTACCTATAATGATAGGGTACTTTAATATGACTCGAGCAGATGAGTTTTGTGGTTTTCTACCATTTTCGAAATTTTGCCCAGAGTCAAAAGTTCTTGACAACTAGCCCAAGGTTAAAATACTACTCTATGTATACTACTCGTATTACTACAGTATATATCTAAATATAACCATTAATCCGATTATGTAATTAATTGTAAAACCATCGTGGATTTATATTTTAAGTATGCTGTGTAAGTACTGCGAAAGTAATTGATAGAGAAAAGGATGTTTGTGACATTTGGTAAAATGCGTTTTAGGATACCTATGGTGGCTATGGTATACTTTATGGATTTTCAAGGTAAAATAGAAGTAGAATGGCCAAGTTAAAATTGAGAGTTTAGAAATAAAATGTATTTCTTGAAAGGACCTAAAATGCCCCCCAAAGGATCATTTTGTGGTTTTGCAGCACCACTAAACCCTTTACTTCTTACTTAAAAGGGTTGGTTCACAAATCGTGGTTCAATTTTTAAATAAAAAAAATTACTTTTGCACTCTAAAAAAATATTCACCATTTTATTCTCGTTGGTCAAATTCTCAAAATTTTGAACAATTTCTGGCATATTAATATCTAAATAATAATAGAATGGGGAAAGCAAATCATTTTATTATAGTAGATACTACATACAGTAAAATACTTAAACTAAATGGTTCAAAGTAATAAAACTCTACACTATTATTGTCTATTCGATTAATTCAGGTCTGAAAAACCAGAATTTTACAGAAAATCTACCCGATTTTTAAAGCTACAGATAAATTATATGAATTAACAATATTTATATAAGATTATACATTATTATAGCAAACTTTTAAGCACTTACCTTACCTGCCTAGTATTAAAAGTGTTCTCAGCTGTGAACCTTCCCCTTCTTTTATCCGTACAATTTCTCTAGCACTTACTTTCTATTTGTTCTCTGAAAAATGATCTATAGTACATAGGTACTACTTACTTTATTGAATTTTATTTATTTCCAAAAGTTCCAAAATACCCAAAGTACTACCTACTATACGAAATCGAGTGTAACTGTAACCAAAACTTAATTTAATTTCATCCGACCAAATGTATTGCAATTTGCAAGCAATAGAAACTTTGGAAATTCGAAACCCGGTTGAAACCGGTTCACTTATTTCCAAGTACTAATGTAAAGTAATAAGTTTAATAGGCCTTTGATGGATATGAAATAAATTATAATCATATAAAGTATCAAACATTTCCAAGTGCCCAAGGCTAACACAGAGCTTAGAGAAAGTCCTATCTAAAACTACTACACCATTTCATTAGATAGATACCAAAATAATGACCATTAGTAAAATTGCAAAAATTGGAAAAAAAACTTCCAAAAGATCACAAATTTTTATATTTTTTATATTTTTATCAATTTATTTCTCTGCGTACAATATTATTATTATTTAGTTATCAGAATAGTATATTAATTAGATAAAGAATATAGTACCCTATGTATGTATATAGTTATTTTTTTTTACCATAATTTATTATAATGATTTGTATATTGTATTATGTATGTAAATAATCGTAACTATTTATCTCTTAAAATTATATATCAGTTAGATAGATACTATTTTAAATGTACTTTTTTTAGGTTCAACTTTTGAACAAAATTTACTCTTTTTTTTAAAATGTAGTATAATAATACCATTTAAAAGTATTAAGAAAGTTATAGTAGTAGTAATAGACAAGTGTAAAACTTCTTTATAGATTATAATACCGCATCTTTTTTAAATAATTTTATGCAATGTGTTTGTATGTATGTTTTGTATCATCAGTCCGCTATAACTTTTTTTTTGACGCACATTTAAAACTTCATACTCATAGTCAATATATAATTTTACTTACGAGCAAGTACATACAATTACACAGTATAATATAGATTATTAATAATATAGGTAGTAAGATATACTAGATAGATAGATAATACGATTAAATTCATCATTCTCTCAAAAATCATGTAAAACACCTTGCCATATATAATATAAATACTACAAACATTTGTCCATTAAAATAAACGTAGAAACAATCAAAAAAACTTGTAATAAAAAAAACAATTTGTAATATTTGAACATGAATAAATACAATAACTATAACATAGTACAAATAATATAGCACTTTTTAAATATTCCATAGTCCTAACTTACACACCTACAGATATATAGAGTATGTAATATAGCTCCTTTTTTTGGTATTACAAATTACAAAGCAATATACCCATATATTATTAGTATTTTGCAAAAATTCAATAATTCTATGTATAATGAACTCAAGGAAAAAATGACTCGATATAAACTCATCTTTTTTTTGAAATACGACTCGCGATTTTGTTTTTTTTACACTTAGGTATTACACTATACTATACTAAGAATATTTTTACAATACTTTTACATTTGATTGATTAAAAGCCAATACATTTACATACACGACATGTAGTAAATTGTAGTACCTTATTACACTTTTATCTACCTATATGTACAATATACTTTTTTTTATGACTTGAATACAATTCTTCTTATGGTTAGATTTTTGTATACTTTTAGATTACAAGTTACATATAATATTTCTTTATAATTTTAGTAATAATTAGTAGTAGTAAAATTAAGTATCATTTTTTTAGATTCTTTTTTTTTACCATTTAATGATTGTTTAGTTCATCTGTGTGTGTATGTATGTATGTACAAGAGTAAAGTTCAATTTTCTTGAGTCACTTATTTTTGCATTATAAAAATTATACTCTCTCTCTCTAATCCTTGCTTTTACTCTCAGCACAGCTCTGAATATTTTGGTCTTTAAAATTTCTAACTTTTTTTTTCTTATTCTCAATATCAGAAGTAATAGTAATACATAGTACTAGATCTAATGATTTGTTATGCTCATACTTCAACTACTATCTAGAATCTAGAATAATAATAAAATCCTAAAACTTATACCTAAAGTAGTACAAGTATTTAATATGCTTATAAATTATTCCCCTGTGGCCTTTTTATCATTTTTTTTCTTAACTTCTAGACCTAGACTATATAACTAAAGCTAGAAAAATCATCCTAAAATATCCTATAAACTATCTTAGCACTAAATCTATAAAGTTTTAAAAGCTACTTAGATATTATAAAGTCTAAACTACCTATATCTATAATATTACGTAAAATTAATGATTAATTTGTAATCAGCCATTATTTTAATTGTCCAATGAAATATATTTTTTTAGCTCTGAATTTTGTCACCTATATGATTTCTATTTACCCCATATATGCCCTTTTCAATGTAGAAATATAAAGATCCATTTTGTGATCTGCAATTCAGCTCTGAAAATCCTCAATTTTGACCTCAATTTTACAAGATTTGAATCGGTCATGCCAATTTACGCAAAAAAAAGTCCAAAGTTTGGTGTTTCAGAGCTGAATTTAGAATAGACCATAACTACTTACACTCCTCGTAGAATATAGCTTTAGAAATAGACAAAAAATGTACAGACTCTTGTCTATTTGCATCTATACTAGTACAATTTGTATAAATAAGCCAACATTTAAAATATATATAGTAATAAGTAAATGATTTTTTACATAAAAATGGAAACAGACAAACAGTCAAAAAACATACAAAATAGTAAAATATACCTAGTTGTAGTAGTTTTTTTTTGTATTTTTCCTGAAAATATACGATTGATGGAATTTCGATTTGTCTTTCGGTAATCAATATAATATTATATGGAACATGAAATATGAAGAATTATAATCTTACCATTGTACATACATAACATACACAAATAGATTTCGAAGCTCGCAAAAATTTGACACGTACGTCAACATTGAAACGCATTTTTTCTATTTAGAGAATACATCTACTGATAGACTACAAATAATAATTTACAGGTATATATTAATCTAAAATTGTTTGATTTGAAACAAAATGTACTCCAAAAAGCATAGGAAACAAAAAGGGTAACTAGAATTTCATTGTCTAGAAAAATGACTGGATTCGTTGCACCAAATAAAAGATCAAAAAAAACTTATAATTATATGTATATGATATAAAAGATTTAAAGGAAATATATAATAGTCAAACTTATATAAAAATATTTTAAAAAAATTAGATTAATTGTCAATTGTCACTTCACTAGGCATACATATACTTAATTAGTAAATATATGTAAATTCATTTCTTATATACCTAATACAACGATTAATACATAAATAGTACAATACAGATACAGACGATCGGAAATAAGCCTCGAAGGTACACAGAGAAATAAGATGAGGGTTACTTAACTTTTTCATTTTTTTGTAAAATAAAATGGCACCAAAATATTCTTTTCATAATATAGTTCAAGATACTTTCTTAAGAATACTCTACATTCATTATTTATGATTATATTCATAGTATTTTAGCCATTATTATAATATAACACCAGAGATTGATATATTTTTTGTAAAAATCGATAATTTTTCTCCTTATCATTAGTATTTACTTTTTAGTCTAAAAATGCAAGATTAAAAGTTAGACTCTTATTTCTCATCATCAAGAATAATTTGAAAAACTATTTCTAATACCTACTGGTATAAACTACCATCATCATAAGATTAGAATTACTATACTAGTAAAAGTTACTACAAGTCTAAGCAAACTATAATTCTTCATAATTTTTTATCATTTTAATTAAAGATGGGGAGAGCTCTCATATTTTTGAAGGAGAAAAATTATTACCATCATTAATAGTAGATAATAATACTATAGGTAGTACTAGTTCATATTTTTAAGCACACTACAAGTATATTAAACACCTAATAGACTAATCTACGTACAATATAATATAGATACTATAGTAGTACCTAATAGAGGTACTAGATAAAACAAAACAATTTTTTTTGATAAATTATCTTAATGGGTTGCTTTCTAAAATATTAAAAAAAGAGGAAAAAAACTGGAGGATATAAAAAAGGTAAAGTTTACATAAAATTTTTCGACATAAAAAGTACAAACATAAAATACGATTACATAACGTAACGAAAACGAAGAATAGTTGAATAATCTACTAAAACGGCTAAAACTAAATGAACTAATTGTCATAATCAATAACATATAGAAATAGAATAATTTTAAAGGGTAATAAAAAGTAATAATAGTAAATAGTAATACAAGTAAAAATATAGAGAACAATGACAGAATAATGATAAATGTGAACTTTTTGCGATCACGAGCCATCATCAACCAGAACAGACATAAACATATATAGATAGAGAATTTAACAACACGTTTGGCGATATCTTTTTGGATATATCTGTATGTAAATTTTTATGATTCAATATGATTAGAAGGAATTCGAACGAGTTCAGATTTCAGTTTTTTTTAGACGATTTTACGGACGAGAATTCAATCAAATAAGCTGAAAAAATGAATTAAACATAATAATAGTAAGTATAATATAAGGATCAAAACAAAAAACCCAAGATTTTATCAATTTAGCGAATGCATCTAATAAAATATAATCTACTAATTAAGCATTTTTTGTAGCTTAATTAAACACTTTCCATATTGTTTAATAAGTCCAACACGAAACAGATATTACATTTACATAGTACATTAGCCCAGAAAAAGCTCCCATAAAGAATATAGATAACTGCCCCCAATTTTTATATCTAGTAATCCTATGTATTATATTCTAGCTGAATAATATGACCTATCTAATCTCTTAAAAATCTTAATTTCTATTTATTCTATATAATGAATTAGCTCATTCCATTTTTGGTTGATTGTTTTTAAGTATGTATACCTTTTTACTATGTATAAGAGTATAACCTTGTCACCAGGGATGGTTTATGTTCACTATTTTTACTTTTATATTTAATTGTATGATTTAGGTAATAATTTTTGGTTCCACTTATTTAGTAGTATTATCATTAAACATTTTTATATAATATCTTTCTTCACCAGGTAGTAAGTAGTAAGGGGGAAAATAAATTAGATAATTAAAACAACATTGAAATACGGTTTACAAACAACCATTTAGAGTTTTCTATTTGTGACAAGTATATCATATCAATAAAGTATTTCATCACAGCCATGTAAATGTTATGTATGTATCGGTTGTTTAAAATTGATTAATAAATTAAAAAATAATTGATAAAAAAGTAACCTAAGCCAATCCTAGTCACTTATTTATAACCTATACCTATAACATAACCTACATTATTACTTAAATGTTTAATACCCCTTTTCAACTACCTATAATTATAATGTGATTTTTATTGTAAGTTGTGTTATTAATCTTAAGTAGTGTAGAAAATTGTATTTATACGATATTATATGTAATAAAGATAGAGAGAGAAAATTCAAGTTCGATTGTCATATTTTTATAATCTTAATAATTCATAGAGTTTGTCAATTGCATTTACATCTTACCTATATTATGTATAATATTTAAGTAGGTTTTAGTTTTAGTTTGGTAGTATAAGGAAAGTAGTACTATTATGAATAATGTATGCATCATTAAAATTGAAAGACTAGAATACATACTCAAACTTAAATTGATTTGATTTGAACTCAAAAAATACTATCAATAAATAAATATAAAATAATCAAGTAGGTAAATAGGTATGTCATAAAAATCAATAGTTTTTGCTTTGGCACTTAAAAAATCAAATAAATAAATAAATAAAGTAAAATAAATGGAATTATCATCAACTTTCTTGTGATTTAAAAGTCAATACTTATAATATGTATGTAACGTAGGTATCTTTAAAGTTAAAAGGGGTGAAATGAGAACTTTGGATTCTTTTTTGGTAGCTAGACGGAATATTTATTTAGCGAATTGGTTAAAAATCTGATTCATATAAAAACCGAATGGTATGTATAAAATAATTAAAAACCGAACGAGAGCGAAGGGATAAAAAATCTTTGGCAAGAATGTAAATGTAATGAATAGTTAAAAGTTAAAACTAGTCTGCTAAAAATTAAGTAGCTAATAGCTAAGAAGACGGTGATGTAAGTATCTAGGTATGCAAGATATTATTTGGAGAAGTTTCTTACAGTGTGTCTGTTTAGGTTAATTTTGGCTCTTACTATCTTCAATATGGTTTCGCTGCTTCTTTACTCCTGATGATTTAAAGAAAAAGAATTCATTAAAATCCCATTTGTCATTTAATAGAAAATTTCATACCTCTTCAATTGGACTTTTAAGCGCTTCATACCAACCTGGAACCCGTTCATCGATTGTATCGCTAGGCTAGCAGATAAAGGATTGTCATATGATACAAAACCTTTAAATAATATTTTTAAATTAGCCCGATTCCTTATGATGAAACATAATTTGATTACTTACCAAAACATTTTGATAAGTTAGTCTGCTTATCAATGAATACTTTTGCAGAGATCACATTGCCAAATGCACTAAACATTGTAGCTTTAATACAAAGAAATGACAGATTACTTGGGTATTAAAATTTGAAATTAATTTATTAAACTAGTAAGTATGTAATTTTAATTACCCAAATCAGCATCGCCAGCTTCAGAGGGTAAATGATAAATGAAAAGGTTACTACTTTCGGGGCCCTCAACCTGATTAACCCGTAAATCCGAAACAAATAATAAATTCAAATAAATCTCTCATTCACACTCGTTTATAAATAAATTAAAATAGTTTCTTCTTACGACAGATACCTGCTTAGCATTTAAAGCTGATCCCCGAAAAGCGTTTGTATAAGAGCTCATCCCTGAAAAATTGTTGTTGAATTGTACAACTAAATTAAAGTGAAATCCGTTTTCAAAACAAAAATTTAATATTTTGATACCTGAAAGTCCGTTCCCTGCTAAACCCAGAGGGTTTGCAAGAGCACTCGTGTTAGCACCTGGACAAGTAAAATCTACATAGTTCGAATAAAGTAAAGTAAAAAATGAATATAAGTAACAAAACCCAAGAATTATCTAAAGTATTTACCTGTCGGTGAGAGAGCCGAGTGATTAGTAAGGGCTGCAAGTGTGGCAAGAGTGTGGTTTTGTACCCCTAAAAATGACAATCCTTCAATTTCAATACTGTTACAGTTATATTTATATAAGCATTTTATTTATAAATAAAATGCTTACCCAAAGGTACTGAATGTTGATTTGTTGTCATATTTGTCAAATTAGCAAGTGCAGCAAGTGTAGCCTAAAATCAAAGATATTAATCATCTACTCAATTCTAACATTCAGCTTCTCATTTTTTACCAAATCTGTTGCAGAGGAAGCTGAACAGAGTCCTTGACCTGCCAGACCACCAAGTCCCGTTAGCCCTTGAATACCTTGAATACCGAGCGGGTTTAGTTGTGAAAAATAAGTACTCTGCTGTTGTTGTTGTTGCTGCTGCTGTTGTTGCTGTTGTTGTTGCTGAAGTTGGCTAAGAATCTGTTCAAGTTTAAAAATTCCCTAAAATGATAATGAAACAAATCCAAAAAAATAAAAGCTATTTTAAAAACAAGCAATTACATTCAGCAAAAAAGTAATAAGTAAAAGAAAATAAAATTTGCGAATAAAAGTAGGTATAAATAGAAAAGTAAATTACCGAAAAGTACTGTGGTGTCAGTGGATTAATAGTTGGTGACATATTATTTAGTAAATTCGCCTGTAGCTGTTGACTTCTCTTTTGATCCTTATCTTTTTGTGTGTCAGCAAATTTGACAACGATTGGACTTGAACAACCCTACAAAAAAAACCGATAGAATCTCAATTACACTGTATATCTCAATCTGTCGTAAATCATAACCTAATTCAATTCTCATTCAGTTTTTCTACTGTAATAAAATAAAATTGATAAGCAAAGAATGACTTCTAAATGACCTAATAGATAATTACCGATAATATCTACTTATGTACATTAAATACAAATTATAAACATGTTAAAACAGAAAAATGGTTTACAAAAATTGATAATAAATAGTTAGAACACAAAATAGAATGAGACATGAATACATCTAACAAACATAAAAATTATTCTAGTAATATTTAGTTGGAAAATTGTCATTTTATAGAATCTTATTTAGATTTTTCTTCAGGAAATTTTCTTACCTCCATTGTCATGCTATGGTGGACTGCTTTTATAGCACTCTGGGCACATTGTTTGGAGGCGTATGTAATAAAGGAGCAACCTATAGAATTTTTAATAAAAGCACAATCAACAAAATGACATAAATACATTTAAATACTTATAAATATAGTGAGTACATTTACTAATTACGAGTATGTGATAAATACTTGAACATTTTCCTTTATCTTTATTTATTTTTTAGTACTGCACTGCACTGACAAACTTAAATACTGACTTTTGTAATACTTACTAGTAGGTATGTACATATTTATGATTCATTTTACAGGTGAAATCACAAACATTTAAAAATAAATAAATCTAAATTTATTTAGGAAAGCTCAATTTCATTTTCTTTTCAACACAGAAATCTATTTGGCCAAATCCTTACAGCTACTATCCGAACCCTTCTTACTTAAATTCATTCAACCATTTAATTCTTTATGCACATACATTAAGTATATAACTCTCGACTATATATCTGTATACCCTATATTACTACTCGTACATAACTTTATGTAAGTACCTTTGCATTGAAGTACGACTTTAAAAAGATTTATTTCCCTAACCCTAAAGAAATATTTCAATCTAATTTAAAAATTTTACAACCCTCGACAAAAATTTCCATATGAAAATGCTTTATAGATAATAGGTACCCTACTCTAATAAAATAGTGCTCTATTCTATTAACTAGAATATAGGAAATGAAAATATTTTCTAATCTACTTTAAGACATCTAAAGATAAGATAGATAAAATATATAGGATAAAAAGAAATCGAGATTATTTCACGATTCGAGAGATTTCAGCTCATTACATTAGATGAGATCAAAGTAAAAATAGTCAAGTTACATTTGGATCAATGTCCATTCCTAAATTCTTTTTTTTTTGTCCAGGCAGCTCTTTTTACCTACTATCTACCTACAAATATATTATTTTTTTGATAGACGTAAATAAATGTACTTCTCTCAGTACTTCTACTTCTACCTACACAAGTAAAAAGGGGGAAAATAAATACGTATCCTGTAACCCTACAACTACAGCATACAACCTACACTACTAGTATTCCACGTCAAAATTTATATAATATCTAATATTTTTCTGCCTGTACAATTTTTTGAATTCTATAACCTA
This sequence comes from Nanhermannia cf. coronata Gr-Ori-00579, assembly GCA_034699045.1. Classification (NCBI taxonomy): domain Eukaryota; kingdom Metazoa; phylum Arthropoda; class Arachnida; order Sarcoptiformes; family Nanhermanniidae; genus Nanhermannia; species Nanhermannia cf. coronata Gr-Ori-00579. Next base: position 22,054 of record JAQIXA010000135.1, on the reverse strand, counting down.
AAATTTCCCTTAGGAAAACCCTTCAGATCTCAAAGAATAAAAGATATTAATATTTGATAAGAATATCCCAGCTTTTTTTCCTATGTGCATATAATATCACAAAAAAGAAGAGAAAGCCCTTTTTTCTATTTCTTTTAATACTTTTACCAAAAAGTATTTCAATCTTCTTATTTACAATTTCATTACTTGACTTTCCATTTAAATTTCAAACTTTTGGACAATTAAGACATTTATCATAACTTAAGCTAACATTATTTCTATTGTAAATACGTTTAACCATTACAGTAGTACCAAACCAATACACTATTTCAATTACATTTAGGACTTTTAAGAGTAAGTAAACATTCATTTTAGTAAGTACACCTGCCTATTCATTTTCTTTAAAAAATGAGGATAAATAATTCTAATTTACCTTTAGATTGTCCATTAGCGTCTCTAAGCACCGTACACTTTAAATTTAAATAAGATATTTAGTATAAAATAGTCATTAATCTCTTTTAAGTAGGAGTATCTTACCTCATCAATCACACCAAACCGAGAAAACATATTCCGAACATCTTGTTCTATATAATCAAGAATAAGTATATTTATAAATAAGTAAATTATTACCTACATAATTTCTTTATTCTCAAAAACTTACCATTGCATTTTCTTGAAAGCATTCCCACAAACAATTTCCTCTCATACCGATTCTCATTATCTGCAGGCTAAAGATTAAAAATAAAAATTATTAAGAAATATCCTAATATAATAGAATTAGTTTTTTTTAAAATTTACCTTCATTTGAATTGGATGGGACATCTGCAAAAAAACCGAAAAAAAGTTTTATTTATTTTAGAATTTATTTTAAGACTAGTTTACAATTCAAATTGTAAAATCTAAAAATGGAATTGCAGTGTAAGAATATCAAGTGCGTAATCGTAATGCCTTTTCTATTCTCTACTGCCTACTCAAACAAAATACATATTTAGTTATTGTAATAAAAAAAAGATTTTCAACTCAAAATTCTAATTTATGGTAAACGAGGTCTAAAGTCAGAGTCACATCGAGTCATTGAGGGCTTCAACCCTACAAATTTCTTCCTCATTTCTTCAGAAATCGAGAATAACAAATCGATTCAACTCTTTGCCTTTTCTTTTTTTATACAAATTTTTCCTATTTATTCAAAATTTCAACCTCAACTGAACTTACTTCATGAATCTCTTTCTAATTTAAATTTTAATCTTTTCTTTCATCTTTTCTATTTTACTCTGACTCTGACTATACAATAAAGAATATTTTTTCCAAAAAAGATTACATTTATGATTATGCTAACAAGGTAAGGATAAGTGATGCGGGTTGGGTTCTAGAATAAAAAACTGAGCATATATGCTCTTTCCGTTCCTGCCCTGAATCTTTCATAGACCCTGTAAAAGTTGGAATTTTACATGTGGAATCAAATGGTATTTTTAAAAAAATGCAACCCATACGATCAGTTTTTCATTCTAAAACCCGCATGAGATGACCTTACCTTGTAAAATATTCAATTTTAAATTCAAAAAAAGTTTACCAAAATTCAAAATTCAAAATGCAATCTAATCAAAATAAAATCTAGTAAAAAAAATTACTTCATCATTGTCGTCATACTACCATTATAACATTACTACATACTACAGAATAGTATTTGTAAGGTATGTATCTTTAAAGGTGGAAAATTAAGTAGAATAAATTGACAAATTCCCATACCAAAGGCTAGGATAAAACACGAAATAGTTTTTATCTTATATCCGAATTGTACATACTACAGATAGGTACCCTATACAAGATTGAGAATATATCAAGTATTGTAATAGGATTTTGCTCTGGTTGGGTAACTCTTTGAATTGGATCTTCTGATCCAATTTGGATTTCAATCTCAATCTAAAAACTTTCTACCTCGACTCGACTGACTTACTCGTCGAGCTTCGACACACGGGATGACAGCAACACAAATCCCCACTCAAGTCTTTTTCTAAACTTATCCTTTAGTAGTACCTACTATCAGTATTAGGGTACTTTTTTACCTTAAGTGATACCTTTAGAAATAGAAAGTAATCCTTCTACTACTCCTACTAATATTCTAAACCAAATTTAAATCCTGAGGCAATACGAGAAAAATGGTAGAAAATTGAAATCTGAACACAAGATAAAAAACACACAGACACAGGCACCTACTACTACATCACAGATACAAATTACAAATGCAAGAACAGACTCGGAAGATTTGATGAAATGTTATTCAAAATAATGCTTAAAATATCTAACTTTAGGTATGATCTAGTATAAAGTAATATACCTTCTATACGAATGTCAGTAGTATAAATAGAACTTTACACCATTTTTACACACGTACTCTTTCCAGTATGTTTATTAGGTAAATATCTACTGCACTGTAAATAGTTAACCTTTAAAAGCATGCAAGCAATAGTACAATCCATTAGATAAAGTCTAAAAATACTTTAAAATAATAATCAAACCTAACGGGGTATAACTCTACTCATTTGATTCAGCTCTGAAAATATAAATTTGTAAATTCTGTAAAATGTAGAAAGTAAAAAGTTTTAGAACTTAATTAAAAAATTGGTGCTAAAAATGTACTTTTGCTAATTTTCTATCAGTACCTTAGTATTCGTATTCCTGACTATTTTATAAAATTTAGAAGATTCTATAATTTTAAACCTAAGGATATTTTAAAAGTATTGCTTTTTTCAGGCTCTAATAGTAAAGAGATAAGTACTCCTAAGATATACAAAGATAATTCTTTTACTAATTTCCAGAAAATTTAAAGGTATTGAACAGACACACATGTAAACGGAAACCTATCCTCAACATTGACAGTAGAGAAAGATCCTCTGGCTGTTTTTGGACGTGCCAAAGTCAAGATCAGACTCTTTTTTTTTCTGAAAAAGACCAGATGGAATTTGAAATAGGATGTTTTTTCGGTTCGCTTCTCATCTCTTGTCTTATCCTTAGCACAGAAGAGTAAAATACCTATAGGTACGTTATACGTATATTTATAGGGTGGGTTTAAATGGTTAAACTGATTTAATTGCTTCGAGATAAAAAAAAAGTTCAAAGAAATAGCTTCAGGACCTTCAAGACCAAGACTCTGGTAATAAAATTGGATTTCTAGAAAAATCGGTAAAGTGATTCCAATTTCTTAATTCCTTCCCTTTAGAACTTTCACATACATGAACATGAACATAGTTTGGGAGTAAATCATTTTATTCTTTACGTTCGCCTTATCTTATCGATTAATCTTTATTTCAAAAGAAAAATGTTTCAAAAAATTATTTTTACTAATAATTCTTCAAAGATGATTAAACAAGATAAGTATGCTTAGGTACTTTGAATATTGATTTTTAGGTAGGTGTAGGTAGCAGCTACATAGACATAGACAGGTAGGTAGACATTTTCTAAATAATTAAAGACTCATGTTTTTAGTTTAGCCAGCCAAAAACTCTTTATAATTTGAACATTTGAACAAATATTTACTCTAATTATTCTAAGAATAAGAAAGAAAAAGTAAAAACTAGAGAAAGCAATTTTATTTTTATAGACTTTTATCTCATTAGGAAATCATGTAATCCGTCAATTCAGTCTCTAATGTATCTTCATTAAAATGTACGGAATTTGAGAAAATAATCTATAATAGTTATTTAGTCTATAATACTAATGGTAAGATACCTACCTCTTTAATCTATATTTACCTTCTCCTTCTCTAATACCAATACTACTAATAGGATATCGACCAAGATACTGACTATCTACTATGACTATAGCGGATATTTGCTATAGGTATAATATTGTATGAACTACAAATTTATACGAAACATCATCCTTAATGAACTTTTAGATACTTAAAGTAGCAGACAATTTCTCTTGTAACTTTCACATCTGTACAGTTACAGAAACAGCTGTATCTGTATCTATTCAAATTCCTCTAAAATGTCGGATTTGTCGGAGTAAATGAACAGAAGAAGCTACTTTATACGGCGATATTGTCAACTCGAATGAAAATAAATTCTACCTTTTCACTTACGATTAGCACTTGATTCAATTGAAAAGTTAAAAGGATATTCTAGTTCTCTTAATGGAATTGTAAAGTTTTATAGTATAAAATTTAGATTTACAAATATATGAATTAATGAACTAGGTATATGTATCAAGAATTAAAATTTGTTTAGTCACTCACCCCCGGTAAAGTTTTAATATTATGTAGTGCGTTCTGAGCTTCCAAAGCAGATTTCCGAGTGTAGAATGAAACGAAACAACAACCTGAGAAAAAAAATCAAACATTAAATTTTATTTTATACATTTATTTGTAATGCTAATGCTACACAGTAATGAATGCTCATTTGCAAAAATATGCAATACATAATTTTAAATAATATGTGTTTTATTTCCTTCATCTCTCATCACTCAATTTCAAGAGCCAACAATTCACTTCAGTCATTTACTATTCTTTCACCCACCCATTAGCCATTTTTCCAAGTATTCTACTTATATACCGAGTTCTTTTTTATGTAACGCAAAAAGGCATAACATTTAAATATGTATTTAGAAGTATAAAAAACTACAAGCATAATGCTTAATATATGCCAATATATGACTACCAATAGAATAGACTAAACTAAAACATCTGTGAATCAAATGGTTGACCTATTCCATTCCTATTACCTATAGTTCATTTTGCATTCAGATATTTACCATTTATTTATTTCAAAACCTACAATACAAATATCAGTCAGTACATATGTTCCCCCGTATAGGCCACATTTTTAGAATGCTTATTTTACTAACCACAGGATCAATGAGATATTATTTTTATAATAAATGGATCTGGAAATGTATACCAACGAATATTTGTATTACTACTACATCCATTAGTGCATTTCCCTTCCTAGATAGAATATAATCTGAGGAAAAACATGATATTTGATGGATTTTAGAATAAACATTTAAGCAGGCTCAGGTACGGCACAAATAATAATGGCTTATACTACTCGTAGGTAGAAAAATAATTGATAGTTAATTAAGTCAATACTACCATGTACCTAGATATATAAACTAAACAACTAGATATACGAATATATACCATATAATATGTACATTAATGTTATAATTGTAGGTATTCTCATACCCAATATTACACAGATATAATTATTTAAATAAAGGCCCTTCTATATTCAATATTCAGACAGTCGTAATATTATGTCTATTAAAAATTGAAGCACTCTTACTAGGTAGTTTAATACAGAAATAGATATATTGGTATTAAAAGTTAGAAAGAGAATTTGAGGTTAAACATACAAACCATTATTCTTTGGTAAATATTCAAAAGCATATTTATATGACGATAATACCTAGATATCTAGGTATATAATAATATGTAAAACACGAGCATGATCCTGCATAGAATAAATTAATTTTTTTTAAATACATACTTCATAAAAAATGTATGAATAATAATTAAATAAATATCTGTAGTATGAGCATTAAAATAATAATTGCTCCACATTTTAAAGGGAAATTTATATTTTCAATAGGAAACATAGAATATTCAGCACTCATAATTCGAGTGAGGTAAAGTTAAAACATCAAAATCTATTCAAACTAGGAAAACTTCAACTTTTTAAAATATTTATTTTATTTTCATACAACCTAGATATATTGCATACTTATATGTATCTGTACTTCTATCTACCTACCACAGACACAAAAATAGGGGAACAGATGTAAGGTTTAAGTTTAAGAGAAGCATTTAACAACTTTTTTGATTCTAAAGAGCTTTTCAAAAAGACCCTGATTAAATAAAGCTATATATACGAAGAAGGCAAATATAAGTAAGTAGGTAATAACATTATGACCCTGTAAAAGCTTTTAACCAGCATTTCTCAATTAGTAGTTTTTGAATTTTGCAATTTGCAAATAGTGAGATGGTTCATGAGCTTTTACATCCTTTAAACTGTACTCAAATTTGCTCTATTTATAAATTATAAACCATCAAAATACATATATCATAAGGAAAAGGGTAATACTGATAATAACATGGTAAGTAATAGTCAGTCAAAGAAGATATATGAGAATATTTTCATTATGAATTTAAGAGCATTATGAAAGTCAGTAAATGGAAAAAAACGAGTAAAAAATCCTTTTCAAAATCCCTCATCATAATGTTCTTAACTTAACCGTACCTTACTACATAGTACTGACTGGCATATAATGAAAATGAAACCGCAATTCATTTCTTATTCTCCTTACAAAGACTAGGAGAATACCTATATTAGAATAGAAGCTAAAAAGATCAATCAATTTTAATTAGAGGGGAAGCTTATCTAAAATTAAAATCCGCAAATAGTAGATGGAATAAAGCTTTCAATTCATACAGTACCTAGTACCTACCTACTACTGTACAAAGATGTACATACTTTTTATTAGTATAAAAAATTACATGCACAAAAAGAAGACCTAGAAATTTTATTATTCTTTACTAGTACCATATATATAGTAGTACTTACAGTTACAGAGAGTAGAAAAATATTTCAATTTCAAAGAATGACGGAGAATCTCAATTGTTCACCGAATAGAAAATGAGAAAAGAGATAGAACCTGGCTCATATACCTAAATCTAAATACTAAAAGTAAAGTGAAGCTACTTCAGAATTCAGAACTTTGGTTCGAAATCTCAGAATTTGATAAATGATTCTATACCTCCTTCGATCCTATGGGATCATTCACAAAGTACTATACCTACTTGTACAAAGTGGTCTATCTAGTAAAACTAAAATCTACATATCTGTAGTAGACTTACTATTACAACCTCTTACATACATACTTGGCTGGCTAGTAATAAAAGAATGCATGTAAAAAGATATTTTCGCAAAAAAATTTGAACAAAATGATTTATAAGTTCCTCCCTTTAAGTTTTACAAAACTGTTTCAATTCATTTCCATTTCTTTCTTTCTATTACTTACTACTACCAAATATAAAGATCTTACATACTTCCAGATTGACACTAGTATGTATTGTGCAGTAAATAAAGAATTGAAATGAAATGAAATGAAATAAAATAGAACAGATCATTTATTTCATAAACCCTCTATATGAAATAAAATAAAAGTAAATCTACCCAATTTACTCGAATTGTTTTCAAAAAACCTAAGAAATCTTGTTTTACATTTATTTTATACCATACACATAATAGGCATAAGGTATGTATACCTAAAAAGGGAAACAAAATATTCGGGTAACATCCCGGGTTAAGGGTCAATTATTTTTTATAACTTGGTAAGATTGGTTAAGATCCATAAGAAAATTGAGTTTTTATAGTAAGTAGAAGAATATTTAATAAACCGAATATAATCTTATTCAGTAATGTATAGGTACTAGGTACTATACAACAGCTAACCATGTACAATGTAATGCAAGTACCTATGTATATAAAAGTAGGTACATAGAATTTCATTTATATTATTATACCTGTTGCACAAGAACAAATTTTATTTTCCAAAAGTCAAAGAGAAACATGCAATCTCAAGTCAACTTTTACATACTTTGCCTAACCAATTGGAATTGGTCAAGAAATACTTACAAATTATCGTTTAGTCGGCCAATTCCTCTAAAATGACCATCTATTTATTTATTCACAACTTTTCGTAAATTTATCTAGTACAATATGCGCTCAACTCAACTACTAGTACATATTTGAACAATAGGAGTAATTTAAGCATGATTATAATAATAGCTCAGGCAGCAGGCAGAGTCTTCAAAACATCGGAAATGGGCGTATGGCCCAAGTTGATTAGCTCAGAAAGTTTATTATACTAGCACTATACTATACTGTATGTACATAGAAAATTTAATTGAATTATTGTCTTCTTGAAATTCTAAAAGAAGAAAGTTTTCCTTCCAACCGAACCAACAACATTATCATCAACCAAACCATAAGTAATTCTGCAAGCTCTATTCATTTTACCTTTATTTCATTACATTCACTACATTACAAGCCCCACATACTTATATTATAATACTTATAATATTCGCTCATGAGCTCCAACAACTCGATTCTCCAGCAGCAGAGCAGCCAGAAAAGTGGATGGAGAAAGATCCAGTAGCCAGGTAAACATTTTCTCCAGCAATTTCGAACACATCAAGTACAAGTACCTACATAGTAGTCTTCTTTCTCCATAAACTTATCGAACCAAAAAGCTTTCGGGTAAAAATCGACTGATACTGGCTGGATAATGGCCTATACTGGAGCCCGAATCTGAACGAACCTCCGAACCCGCGAGATTCTCCAATCCTAGCAACGAACCGTCCTTAGCAACCTCCATATTCCTATATACTTACTTTGCCAATCCCGGGGAATCCAATAACTTTCTCCTATTCACTTTATTTTATTTTCTATACTTTCTATATTTAACTAATACCTTCTATTACTATGTATTATAGTAGTACATAGTAAGGAACATATACATTTCTTCTCCGGATATTAGATAACAAATTCTATCCCTTAGGCTCTGGGCAACTAACTACAGAGTAAGAGTAAGAAGAGAAAATACAAAGATCACTCCAAATAATAACCACAAAAGAAAAGAAAATCCAAATGCAAATAAATCCATAATCAGACCACTAAACTTGTAATACTAAACTGTATAACCATTCTACTGATGTCTAGTATTGCCAATATCTAAGTACGTCTTATCTTTCTACCTATTACATTACATTTAGGCAAGAGCTATAGGTAATCAAAGAAAGCTGATGAAAACTTTTATTTCTCTACTTCTAAAACGTCTACACAAGATCAGTCGAATCAAAATAAAAATTGGAAAAAAGCTGGAAATCTGGGCGGCGGCGATGAATTTATACATAAATCTTTCTGAAAACTGAATATAAATAATTAATGAAGAATCCCAAATAATAAATCCACTTGCAAGCATACTACATACATACACTTGTTGTTTCAATCTCAATCTCGATCCGAAATCTACACTTTCCCCCAGATATGAATTACCCAACAACTTAATAACTAGCTTATCAAATAGTTAGGAGAAAGTTTATGAAATATCCTATATAGGTAGGTACTTACCCTTTAAGCAGTTTTATCTTATTTATGAAGTATTTAGTAGTCGTATCAGTAGTATAGAAGTATAATGATTGTTGTGAGCACAGGTAGTAGTAGTAGTACAGTACAAATAATTGACACAAATATGTAGTAGGTATATGACGAGGTATGTATACGAAGCAGTCACAGTGATTCAGGAGAGGTGTACAAATATTTTCAAAAATAATTTGCAAGGATGAGAAAGTGATAGATAGAAATGGAAAAAAGAGCACAAGAAATAGAGATAAATAGACGCCACCAACGCCAGGGCAGGCAAGGTTCGCGGCGGGTCTGCTACTGGTATAGTACTGAGACCTTTATAGAGAAGTTAGACAAGTTTTCGAAGTTCTTCACGAGCCGAAACTCCAACGCAACTCAGACCAAGGGCGGCGGTTCGGCGTGTTTTTCAACCAAAAAACTGTTGCTTTCTTCCCCACTATACTATGTATATCTAATATCTCGGCTATCTATCTTGACTACCTTACCTATTCATTATACACTGAACATAAAACACTTTCAAATATAGGACCTATCACAAATACTGGTATCAGTACAGTACTACAACTACAAGTAACAGTAAAAAAACACAAATTTGATTCCGAGAAAAATCATCGATCAACTCATGAAAGCTGAATTATGAATTAGGAGTCAAATACAGAATACAGAAGAGCTACACTCAAGTTGGACAATACAATAATACACACTTTAGTGCAAAAAAAACGTGGAAAAAGCATTTGCGTTTAGTTCTGGGTGAGACTTTGATGTGAACTAAAAAGTTGGAAAAAAAAGAGAAATTTATTGCCATCGAATTGAAGGAGGAGGCTTTGAGTTGAGAAGGAGAAAGAAGAGGTCGAAACCAACGATAACCTTATAGATATCTCGTACATAGTAGTATACCTCGAAACCAAAATATCTACCTATGCATGTACCTAGCTTTTCCCCGTATATTTAGTACTAAAACTACAAGTAGTGTTACATATGATACGAGAACTTCGAGTGCCTACCTATGTGAAAAGAGACATCAGAAACACAGTTCTAAATTTTAGGTATGGCATACTTATGCAAGTATTCCAGCGGGGGCTTATTTCTCATATAGAAATAGAACTAGTAGTACAAGCACAATATGAGAAGATCTCCTGCCCTGCGTTCTCCAGCAATAAACACGAGACTTTCCAGAACAGGCAGGACTTTACCAAAAGGATTACTATTGCTCTCTCATATAATATTCTACCGATGCTTGTACTTTGTACCTACTAATAGTATTTCCATTGCCTTAAGTGCATATAGTTAAAGGGCCTTCCTTCAACTACATACCCTACATACTTGTTCTATTTCCACAAAAAAACATCACACACTAATAGCAAATAGCAGGCGATGAAGTGAATGTTTAATGCAAAGACAACAACAGAAAAAGGCATGACGTAGAATATTTTCAGAACAGAATATTTTTAAATTCATATACTTACTTCATATACATGAATGTATATATTGAATATTGAGTACAAGTACAAAGTACGAATATGTACTACAAAATTATATGGATCTATATACACCTTTTGTAATATTCAATTGAATCATGAATATACTTTACAAAAAGTCTGGATTTGATATGAGAATAAAAAAAACTATCAAGAGCAATAAACAAATTCAAATTGAAGAATTGAATGCTATCCCACGTTTTTTTCTGCTAAAAAATATGTTATTATAATTTACAAACTATTCATAAATATAAAATTTGAATTCGGGCTATATGATACAGAGTACCCTATGTAGATACTTTATTAATATAGTATCTACCATAAATTATACTTTTATACCATGAAATACGTTAATTGCACGTAATACAGGTGTGTTTAATGTGATAAATAAAAGTTAATTTTATTGTAAGTTAAGTATAATGAAAGAATGTAGTTGGTGTTGGCCTTTGTTTTGATTAGGTTTAGGTACCGATTATAATTAGTAATTATCAGTAGTTTATAGGCTATTGACATTCTTTTCCATTTTCAATATACAAACGTGTATCGTACTCATCCAAATAATATGTCTCTTTTAAGATCTATAATAAGTGTAGTAGTAAATTTTTAATGAGATTCGGTCTCTCTTTCTTTGTTAGAACTCCAGATAATAATTAATTTTTCTTATACTCGTAGATTAGCATGGGTCGCGTAATATTGCAATAAAGTACAGTAGGATATAAAGGATAATTGAAACAAAGTAACAGACTAAAGGTAGTAGCTAATAGGTACCTAGGTATTATGTAGTAGATACTCGATTGATTGGGTTGGTATATTTAAAATTTTATCTTAGAATTAGAAACTACCTATTTTAACCTATAGGAAATGTAGATATCTAATCTTAAGTATGTATCAGTAATCAGTAATCAGTATAACTAATATAGGTACCTAATATGTAAACTAGAACTACAACTAGTTTTAGTTAGTGAAGAGTAGCATTTAGGTATCAGTGCTAGTACATGTGTTAAATATCTTTCTGCTCTTGCCTTAAAAACATAAATAATTGAACCGATGATGACCCTTTATTTCAAACTGACAACCAAGTTTAGTCATTTTAAACATATCGAGTGTATAGTATCTGAATAGTTCTGTTCTGATAGTTGTTAGGATAAAATTAAAACTACTGATTCCTTTTAAATAATACGAGAATATAAAAAACTGAAAATCTTTTGTCCTATTTTAAATTGTTCAAAATTTAAAATCAAATTTTATCTCCAAATTACAAATTATGTCAAAAAGTTTCAATTTAATATGTGATATTTATCTGTATCTTGAATTAAGTATCCATAAATTAGGAACCTAGATCCACTTTGAAAAACAAAAAAATTCAATGAACTCATTCAAATCCACAAACCATTTCTTACTTTATGCATTTATTTTTATACTTTTAAAAATGACCTATTTACGTTTAGAGTTTATGACTAGTGACAGTGGAAATCCATAGATTAGCATTTTAATGACTGGATAACTTCATCATTTTGAATAGCAAAAGGCTTTCTGGCATTTGATATTTGGACTAGATTATAGAAATGGCAGAACAGTAAAAATAAAATAAAAACTTATTTAGATAAGAATAAAATGGCAAATCCTCCAAATCCTGCTATTCCGATGTCCTAATGGGACATCGGTATAACGCGCGGTTGAAAGAATTAAAAAAAGAGTAGGTATTTAGATTCAAATACCTACATGTACCATCTCTATTTATTTTATGTATGTTGTACGTGTACAATATTCTAAATACAGATACTTATAAATGCGTATGGATAAGATCGCATGTAAAGTAATAAAATCTGTTTAAATACAAGAAATTACATAAAATAGAGCAGCAGGGAAATGTAGAAAATAAATCTTATATGTATTAGTAGGTACCTAACATTTTTATACAAATTATTGGGCAAAATTCATATAAAGCAACGCATGTTGCTTTATCCAAAATCCAAAATCAACAAATAGATATTATGCATATCTTGCTTTTCATTCTCAAATTACAAACTCACACTTAAAGCAAGGCAGTCAACACCTTTATATTTTATTTTCTTACTGTCCCCTTTTTTATTATACGAAAAAAAGAATTCACTCAACAATTTTGTATGACCGCCGAATATTCTCAAAAATACATAAAAATTTTATATGATTCTGCATAAAAAAGAAACCGAAAAACATCCGAGTAGCAGTAGTAGTAAATGGGGAATGGGAAACGGGGAACCCAAAAGACACATTTACTCAAAGTATCCAATAAATAGTTTTAGGGTTTAAACCAAAAGTAAATCCAACACGTTTCAACTCAACATCACAACACCACTAATACCTTCTTGTGGAATTCTCAGATTCGAGTAAAAGTAAAATCACAAATATAGTCGTAATTAAACTTTATGAGATTGGAATGCAAAAGAGTACCTAAATGTATAAAAAAAGAGATTTTACCTTTAGATTGTTTGGTCACTTTATCTCTCAACACATTTACCTAATAAAAAGTGCAAAAAAAAATTTAATAAAAATATCTATCAGCATGTAATCTGTAAGATACGGTAATCAAAAAGTTAATTATAATTATAGTATAGGAATTGAAACTTACTTGAAATACGCGGCCGAATTCTTCAAAAAGAGATCTCAGGTCAACTTCGTTCTTTTATAAGAAAAAATATAATCCTAATTAGGTATTGCGACTAAATAATTACAAGTAATACTTTTACATGTACTAATCATAAGTATTAACTAATATCAAACTTAAGATAGGTAAGTATGAAATACATAGTAAAATTATATTTACCAAATTCTTCGGAATTTGGCCTACAAACATCTTAATTCCGTCAGGATCTGGCATATCACCGGGAGAAAAAGAATCTCCATTCATCACTCTGAAAATCAAATTAAGTCATTAATTAGTTTAAGCCATTATTTATACATTTTATATTACATACTACTAGGTATTTGAAATCTGCATTTGTATTATACTTGAGCTTAGATTTTCTAGTCTTTTGTTAATACTTAAAACAATTTGAAACAATTTCACTAATACTCTGCAAGTATCAACCAACTCTCAAATAAATTAACAAGGCATTCTTTCTTACAAGTATGCTCGTACATAAAACTAAAACTTTGCTCTCAAATAACAAAATCTCTCCATCTCCCTTTTAATTTTACTTATTCCAATACTAATATCAGTAGTCATAATGTAATAATGTATTTATATACCTAACTATTTTCAATTTAAAAGCCACAAAATTCTAAACAAATTCTATCTAACTTGTAGTACCTTTTATAACTAACCGATACACATTATGTGAAATAGTGAATACATATTTTACTTTACTTTAGTACAATTCTCTTGGCGAATGTTCCTTTTCTCACTAATAACTTTTCTCATTTAGCAATGCCACTCATTCCAATTCCTCCACAACAAAAATATCTTTTTACTTCTAGTATTACATTATAAGCCTATAGAGAGGTATAGGGAAACCGAAACGTCAAAACTAGATAGAAATATATATACGATTATATACTATTTGAATAAGTCCCCCCTTTTTTAATTACAAGAATTGATTAATTTCTTTCAGGGGCAAACTCAAATCAAACAACTATACTGTAGGTACATATTTAATTTTAGAATTCAGCAAAAAAATATTGATTTACTTTCACAAACAAGGCACTGCTAAGTATCTCATTATTAGATATATTGTAGTAGAATAATAACAAATATACTGACGATACATTTTTATTTTTTCAAAGCAAAGCTTTTCGAAATTTTCTACTCTATCATTTTTTACTTTCACTCTGTGTTTATCAACGTAATCAGAAAAAAAAATTGAATACACAAACAAAGGGAGCTTAATGAGAGATTCAGAATAATATTTCACAAATCCTTTGCAAAAACTCTAATTTATTTTTTAATTATTACTAACATATACGCATAAGCATATACTTTTTATATGATTCTTTTCTGTATTATTCCCAAATGTTTTAGGCTTAATAGAATAGAATAGAAGAGTAAAGGAAATGAAATGAAAAAGAGTCTAATGATATACTATTCATGTTCATTCTTTTTAATCATTACATAAGATACTTTATTTTATATGAAGAAAGTCTCTTTTCCACAATAACTAGTAGCAAGCAGTTGACTACTCGTAGCAAGCAGTTGCCGTCTCTCTCAGGACTAGTAATTACTAAAAAAAATATTTTTTGCAACCGGTGATGCTTAGAATTGATAGAATGGGGGAAACAGAAAGATTGTTATTTTTTGAGAAACATTTTGAGAAATATTCTAAAACCCTTTTTGTACATACCTATTACATATATGTGTTATGTAGTTGATAATTGCTCAAAAATGATACCAATATGTACATAAACAAAACTTTGATAATATAACAAAATGATAAAAAGGGAGATAAATCTGTTCCAATTCTAATAGCTTCAAGATACGTTCTGGTGGAAAAGATTAAATAAATAGATGAGCGATCAAAAATAAGGGAGAACAAAAGTTTTTGCTTTAATACCTACTCAAAAAAGTCTTTGATATAAAATAAAACAATCCAAAATATGTCAAAATCATTATATTTATTATAACATAACAAATTATTATCATTTCTATTGATAGAGAAACTTTTTCTTTAGCCAATAAAATATCAACTACCCATATCCAGTTGTTGGTCATGCTCCGAGATCCGAAACCACCAAAATCAAGATTATGACGTTGAAAGGCGTTAAAATGAGTCGAAATCATAAGTCAAGTCAAATTTTCCAAGAAGCTTATCATATAGTAAATATATACTCTGTACTAGTACCCTACTACTCTGTATCTGTAGTCATTATTTTAAATTTGGGCTTGAGGGTACAAGATAATACATTTGTGTGAGTTTGTTTTGCTTGTAATTTGGCTAATGTATGTGCTCATCGCTTTCAAACTTCAAATCTCAAGATTCGAGAGAGACATGGCTCAATAAGAGCTTTACAGAACCATACATCTAATGAAAATTATCCTTATTTGTTATTTCTGTTGGTCGCTATTCACTAAACTAGGTAAGTATGTATTGAGATGAGCCTTAAATAAATTTTCGGAGTTTCGCTTCGCTCAAAATAACCTCAACTCAAGTCATCAAACTCATGCTCAGACTGAAACTCAAATTCAAACTCATACAAACTATATTTCTACTTAATACTTATGCAATGTACATAGTATAGTACCTACATAATATTTAGGTACTCGAAGTTCGAAGTAATAAGAATAAACGACGACCATGCCACTTTTTACCAACAACTACAACTAACTCATCATTTCCCATAACTCTAATTTCCGTTCATTCTCCTTCAACTAATGGACTAGAGAATGCTCTCAAACTTACCCAACTTAACTTAACTTAACTGCATAATTATTAGCCTACATTTGTCAAGCTCATAGGAAATTAAAGGCTATAGTGCCCCTCCTCAAAGTCTGTCTGCATCCTCAAAATCAAAATCAGTAAAACAGAAAAATTTAAATTTTGAAAATAAAAGATAGGTGGGCCGTAGCCGTAATGTAATCATTTATCAAAAATTTCAAAAAGAAAAATTATTTAATAATCTTTCTCTTTAAATTGAGAGCTTTTGTAAAGGTATGCATTATTATTAATAAAAGTTTCCAGTACAAATAATTGCCACTTCAATTTGACATTATTATTACATTCGTGGTCGGATTTTACTCTTACTTTTTTACGCCTTATCCTGTTTATAAATTATTGTGTATTACTAGGTTTTAGGTTAGGTATTAAGTACCTAATATTATGTACTGCATACTCGTATTAGTAAGTTTGGGACCGATTCAACTTTTTTTCTTGACATTATTTATGAATATCGAAATGACTGTATGAACTTATTAGCACGACATTAACACTATATGAACTTGAAAAAAAATATACTAACTAACTATAAGCTCATTCTCGAATTACTGTTGCCCCTTATCTCGTATGATTAAACTGGCTTAATTTATAACGCTGACACGTCGTATTCTCATATATTCTCTCACCAATAAAAAATACCATTATCCATAAAAAATACCCATTATCCATAAAAAATACTAAATCCTTAATATCAATATTTACCAGTTTAAAAACTTTAATAACTTTGTTAATGGGACAATTTTAACTATTAATTAAAGTTCCTACCTATTTCTACTAGATAAAATATTAATTTTCCATAAAAATCGAATTACCATTTTGAGCTTAAATTAAGTTTTAAACTTCTCAAATCAATTGGAACGAAAAAGTTTTTGGCATTTTCATATTATGCCTCTAACTTTGGCTATGAGTTATCGTAGCTTACTATCTCATCTCATTGCAACTACTGATGGATGAATTTGAAAAGAGAACTTTCAAACTCATCTGCATAAAATTCAAACGAATGCAAATTTCAAACTAGACAGAATTTACTTACTTGTATAAATACTCATTACATTTACATCTAGATAGATTGATGTTAAATAGATATAATATACGAGTGAGGCGAGGGTTGACAACTATTTTGAATTTCTGATAGTATATATCTATCTACCTATATAATCTACAGTATAAAGTCTTTAGTAAAACATTTTCCCCTCAACTCTCAACCTCAAATTTTATCATCAAAATCAAGAATACAAAACGCTATATAAATATATATCTACAGATTATATTATATGCCTACATTTTGCATAATATGGTAAAACCTGAATGAAACCAGCATTGTATCCCTCAGCAGCCCTAGTATTTCAAAGAGAAATGTCACCAACACCTTAAAATACTTACGCTTCGGATAATAAATTCAATTCCTTTGCAAATATTATGAAAATCATTAAAACCTAAAATGGTTATACCTACTATGTAAATACCAGTATCTACTTTCTCTTGTCATTAAAATACAAGTAGGTACCTATATATAATACACCTAGGTAGTTAAAATGAAAGTGAAATCAGAAACTTTCTCACTACTATTCAGTCAAAGTGAGAGAAATAACAAATAATTCCCATTAGAAATCAACTTCAACTTCAATGATGAAACCTCACACTCACACTCTAAACCTTTTGAATAAAAGTAGTATAGAAGAGTTTACTATTGTCTAGTCTAGTAGTAAAAGAGTATTCAATTTCAAATCCACTGTGCTCAATCAAAGGTTTCTTCCCAGTAAAGTTTAAAATTTCCCATGTTTATCATTGTCGTGTCAAACTTTAAGTTCTATTTTTATTTTATTTTTTTTACAAAACTTTTACTGATAAGATATCAAAAATATATTATGATCTGTTCAATATTTTTTGGCATTGCTACACGTGCACACGTTAGAATCATATATATCAATTTAGAATGGCAAAACACTATTTTTGAAAGTTAGAATTCAGAGATATGATATGCATGACAAGGTTGGCATGTCTGAAAAGAATATCTTTATATGATCCATTGCTTTAGGTATTCTCGTGTGTGTGTGTGAATTCTCCAGTAGCTTTTCCCATTCAAATATGTCGATCGACACTTTTTTGGTAAAATTGTAAAAACTCTAAACTTTAAAAGGATAGGTGCTTTCTATCTGTTTATCCATGTAGTGCTAGTATAAAAGGGTTAGATAGTTTTCTATTTGTATCGGAAACTGTGAAATCTGTCGAAGCGAAGCAAAACCAGAAAATATATGCAAAGTGGATTCAATTCAGGAATCGGAAGGATTCTCCAGCTGCAAATATCCCAACTATTTCTACATTTCCCATCACCAGAAGCAATATGTACCAGTTTGTTCCAAGTATAAATACCCCTTTAAACCAAATACTAATATCTCTTATTTTTCCTCCACTAAAATCATGGTTTGGAGGTTTAGTTGTTAAAAAAGTATAAGCACACGTAGGTACTATAGGTACAGTACTACTACTACGAGTACATAAAGGCAACTTCAAAAGTCTTAACGGAGAGAGTGAAGTAGAACATCTAGAATCGAGATTGAGAATCGATTTCCGACTTTTTCATCTCTACTCTAAATGCAAAAAGTGACAATAAAAAAATCGGGGGAAAGACTAGTTAAACCATCTTATATTACAGACTACAGAAGACACTGCAAGTTTAACACCCTTTCTTCTATACAGTACCTACTTTTTGATTTCAAGTTTCTTTGGTTGAAAAAATACCGAAATGGTTCTAAAATGAGAAATCTAACTTGAGAATTCTCAAGATTTCTCGAACCCTAAACAAGTAGGGAAAGATATTTTATAAAATAAATTCAATTCATATCTTCAAGTTCCTATAAGTAGATATAGTAAGTACCAAACAAAAAAATTCAAACTCTTTATAACTTCTCCCTTAAGAAATTTACACTCTCTCAAACTCATAAGAGTGTGGGTACAGCGATGGAGAAAATTTTATTTATTTTTCATTCAGCCAAAGACTGATGCCACTCGACTTTCGATTTTCGTCGACTGATGCTCAACAGAATGTCTACAGTACACAACAGTACTCACAATTTACTTGTATTTGTACAACTACTGTACAGAGTACTATCTGGATCTGGATAAGAAAAGAGCCTCAAGAGTTTTGCTTTATTGAAACTTGCTTTGAAATTAAATTTATCCTTTTTGATTTGACTTGCTTTACGATCTACAATACCATAGTACAAGTATGCATGCTCTTATGCGTGTACATATGATGTAAGCGACCATACGAGCTACTTCACACTTTTTTATGCATACATAAATACGCAAACACTCAAGAAGATGGGAAAAAGAAAAATAAATCCATTTACAACTTTACAATATTGAAATTCAATTTGGCAATTCGAAAAATGTAAAAATTCTACTACATGTAGGTACTTTACTAGCAACTTAATTGAATGAGTAAAGCAATCAGAGTGCGTAAAAAACCGAAATTTTCTAAAAACTCAATTTTCTTTAAATAACTAGTTTAAAAAAAAGAAATCAAAAAGAAAGTAAATACGTTCTGCTTAGAATTAGATTTAATGTTCAATTTGTATGCATGTAAAAAAATAATTCTTTTTTTTCGATATAAAGATTTTATTTCAGATCTTGGGATATCGAATCACGACTCTGGCTCAATAAAGAAAGCATAACATGTATCACTAGTTTGTAGTAGTGTCTAACTCAAAGTCTGCCAGATTGAGTTTTTCTTCTTCTTTAAATGTAAGACGTGGAATACATATTACACCGTCTTAGCTTTTTGAAATAATAAAATAGCAGATTTCGAGTGAGTGTAGGTATCTACTACGAGAATCAAAATAGCAAAACACAACAGAAAACAAAAAATAATACAAATGTATAATATTCAAGTTGAAAATCCATAAAATTTCATTTTCTTTCCATCTCGCCTCTCGACAATGTATTCATTTGCCGTCTGTCAAAATTTCTACGAGTTCATTTCCATTTCATTTCCCCTTTTTGCATTTGCAACATGTACATAGTAGTAATCTCGTATACAAGTAGGTATACTAATATTACTAGTAGTATGTGTAATATGAATTACTCAACTTGGATTATTTTTTTCTATCCTTTCTCCTACACTACAATATTCACATATTTCAAAATTCTCCCTGTTTTAAACAGCTACAAACTTACATACTAGTATGGTATGTTTGAGTATAAAAAAATCTACTCGAGTAGGTAATATATACCCTACTACAAAATATTATAATGCTTTCACCTATACTGTACAAGTAGCATTGCTATATTGTACACTCTACTCTAAACTAAACTTGTAGTAGTAGGGTACAATGTATTACATATACTAGGTATTACATATTGAAAAACTGGTAGAAAGTCGAATTTTAACCCTGTCTCATGTTCCCAATGGACTTGCTGCTGTAGCAATTTATAAAGTCAAATTTTAAATCTAGGAACCTCGAGCTAAAACTAAAGCCTGTTGTCTCTAATGAAATTCTAATTCTAATCCATCGCTAAATGAATTTTAGCTTTCGTGCTTTGTTTACATTACTTACATTATTAGTTATTAGTATTTTAAAAGGGTTTGATCAACTCAAACTACTACTAACTTATCTTGCAGAAGGTACTTATCAGTACTTATTTATGAGTACCAATAGTACCTTACCTATAATGTATTACTATTACTACATACTATACTACATACCTATTTTTTACAAAGGATATTTGTAAAATCCCTAATCCTTTCATTTAATAATATTGACTAAATTTAATTTTCAAGATTGACAAAATAGAAATAGACATATACTTAGGTCTCATGGATATTTTTGTTTTGAATTTGGAACCTGAAATTAACTTTGAAATATATTTTACCGATTATACTCCGATATTACACAAACAATCTACCAGTTATAAAACAGGTTAGCAATAAATCTTATAACTAGGCATGATAAGCTTAATGGTAGTTGTAGTAAGCCCTTGTCTGATTTGATTTCGTGCTTTAATACTCACACATACACATAAATATATGTATGTATGTATGTATGAGTATGAACCTAGTACCTATGTATGTATTTACTTTGTACTCGTAAGTATTTCACCCGGGCATTCTTAACGTTATACAAAATACAATACCTACCATTATACTTGTTTTGTACTAGTATTATACAATTAGATCTCAATCTGAAATTTGAATCGAAATTTACATTTACATTATCCGACACCTCCTATGTAGATAGTCAGTAAAGCCTTTTATAATTATTTTCTTTGAAATTTATACTCGAGAGCCAAGAGCATTGTATCGTATCGAATTGTCTTGTGACGTGAAGGTCTTCATTAAGGTCTGAATAACCAACTTAAAAGCAAACTTACTCCAATTCCAATATTTTGCAGTTAGTATTTAGTATAGTATAGGTAGGTAGGTACTAGAATCCTAAAGAATATAATAATAAAACCTATTATAATTATAACTTCTACCTGACTAACTTTATATACTCGTATCTAACTCTAATGATTTCAGCATAATAAATATTAGTCCAATTATTTTGCCCAAAAGCTATTATAACTACCCACTAACTACACGAGGATAATAATCTTAAGGTTCATTAAATAGATATAATAAACATTAATATAAGAAGAACATGTAAGCTAAAACCAAAATTTTTAATCAATAAATTCATTAAAAGGGGGATTTAATACTACCTTAATACTTAATAATCCCTTTTTCTAAATTTACTACCTATATGTATTATATAGGTACCTTTAAATATAAGTACTTACAATAATAGTAGGTTTAGGGTATCTAATACTCTTGTTGTAAACCTAATGCCCATTATAGAATATTCCGAATCCTGTAATATGGGACCGGTTTATTTAGGACCGGTGCAAGAATGGACCGGTCCCATTTTTTTTTTAAATTTAGAATTTTGATAAAATATAAAATGTTTTCAAGACAAGTTTTCCCAAAGAATTTATCCAATGTTTTACCAATGTTAAAATCAAATCTAAATCTAAAGTATATTTCGATAGTCGATTCACATTC
>JAQIXA010000134.1:0-60845 GCA_034699045.1 Nanhermannia cf. coronata Gr-Ori-00579 | reverse complement strand
GGTCCTTCATACCAAATTTGGTTAAAATCGGTCGAGTAGTTTTTGAGTTATGCCGCGAACATACAGACATACAGACAGACATACAGACAGACATACAGACAGACAGACAGACAGACAGACATACAGACAGACAAAGTGCAAGCAAAGTTGGATAGTAAGTGCTCGCTTCGCTCGCACAATTATATGAGGTCATTCATTTTTTGTCTTTGTACTCTGAAAAGCCTTATTTTAACCATTCTATGTAAATGCATGGCAATTTGACCAAAATTTGGTTTTATAGAACTGTTAATTGTAATAGTAATTCAAATTAACCTGGATGTATACCACTTCCACAAAGATATAAACCTAAAAAGATATTTATACATATAAATAAGTTTAAGAATTCAAATCAAACCTCTCATTGGAGTTTCTGGGAACCAGCATTTTTTACTGAATACAGGTCTCAACCAGTATAATTGATCAATTGACATTGAGCCATGGAATATATTCTAAAAAATATTTGCATAATAATCTCAAAAACTCGCAAAAATCATGTATGTAATTTAGTACTTACCCCTCCAGTCAGACCAAATGTTCGTTCCAAATCTACCGGTGTTAAAACTTCTTTACCTATAAATTAACACAAAATTCGAATTTATTTTCTTAAAAAACATAATTTAATCTAAATTTTTACCGATAATGCTCTTTTTAAATCCAGGTGCATATTCTTCACAAACATCGAAAACTGATCTTGCATAATTTTCTTTAAATTCCGCATCAGTCCAAGATCCATTTGATGGACTATAAGGGGTATATTGGGTAAATAATAGGACAACGTGTGCTCCAGGAGGTGCTTAAATTAAAAAAAATCTTTTTGAATTGCCTATTATAATTTATTATGATGATTATTATGAAATGTATACCAATTGTAGGATCTAAACTTGAAGGAATGACCATTTCTATCATAGGTCTTGGGCTTGGAACATTTGTATGAATTGAAGTGTCGAAGGATTTCGATAATTCTTTCATTGATTCACAATTTAAATGAATTGTACATTTGTGCAAGTCTTGAACTACATTTTTTGAACCTGGGTCTGCTAAAAATTGAGGGAGCTTACGAATTAAATAATATTAGAAAAATGCCTTTTAAATATTTTAAAATCCATTTACCTGGTTAACTGCAACTAAAAATTGTAAGGTAAAAGTTATTAGAACTAGCTGATTTAACTAATCGTAAGCATTGATACCATTAATTTTAGTCACAGGTGATGTGTAGTCTATAGCATTGATAGATTGATGGAAATCATGTCCGAAAATATCATCTTTGGCACATTCGAAATAAAATAATTTATTGAAAGTCACATGTGGGGTACAGCAAGAAAACACAGCTTTGTTCGCTCTATTCAAAGATCGTAAATAAAAGATACTTTTTATTCAAATTTCTTAATTACTTGATCTCCTCTCCATCAGCAGTTACAACACCAGTAGCCCTATAAGTACCATCAGATTCAGCCTCCTTTTTGTAAGTTATTTTCGATACCTTTTGAGATTTATAAAAGGCTTTTGCATTGATAAATAGGTTAATCTTAAAACATGAATGAATCGAAAATTTACATACTTCTTTTCTGGTAAAAATATCAGCTCCTAATTGAGCAGCACTTGCACCTATAGCATTAGATACCGAACCCATTCCGCCCTAAATAAGACAAAGGGTATTTTATAAATTTCACTGAAACTTTAACTGAAAAATCGATTTTGGTCTCAAATTGATATGTCGAAATTGAGGTCAAAATAAGATTTTTCAGAACATATTTAACCATTTTACTTCAGGATAAGCCCAAGCTCCTGGTTTATTGTCAATTCCTCCCATTATATGATGCAAAAGTACATATCCAGTGCCGGTTGAATTTGGTCCTGACATTGTTCCTACAAATAAAATGCTCTAATTTTAATGACAGTTTTGAATTATAAGGTTAAATTCAACCTATGAGAGCATCCGTGGCAAGAGTCGATTTCAAAGGTTCGGATTCAAACCATTTATTTAGAATTTTCGAAGCAGAAGAAGTTAACCTTTTGGAAAAAAATCAAAATTACGAAAAACATTTATGTAAAGTACTTATTATAATAAGCTGTAATATCTGTAAACTAACATTTCATGAAATTCAGGTAAATCTGTTAAAAAAATGAATAAATGCAATACAGTAAAGTTAAATAATAAATGTATAAAACAATGTATAATATACCTGTCCCCAATTCCCAAGCAGCATTGAAAGCTGGTTTCAACGATTTCAATTTTGACAATTTTCCTTTATTTGGATCCCATATATTTGGTGGTCTCGAATCCAATAATGATGTTACGACTCGAACAAATCTAGTCATTTCTGTTTAAAAAAATTTAAAAATTGAACTCATTAATTATCGTGATATATGTATGAACCTTCTTCATATTTTGGATATGCAAGAGCGTCTTTTTCAGAAAATTTTGCAATTTCTTTGCAAATTAATTCCTGTGTATTAGCCAATAGTAGAGATTTTGCAGGATATTCAGGCCATAGTACTTCTTTTATGGGTGTATAACTTGAGTATGGCTCTCTCATGTAAAACTTCAACCCATGTTCCTTAAAAGAAAAAAATTATTTATGTCAAAATAAGGTCTTTGAAAAACCAGATTTTAGTTTAGTTTTAGTTGAATTTCTTATAAAATTGAGGTCAAATTCAGAATTTCAAAGCTGGTTTAAGTGTATTATGTATTATATAAAATTTACCTTTAATTTTAAATCTGAAATAATAAAAGGCCTAAGTAAAGAGCAGAGATAAGAAGCTCTGGAAAATTTGAAACCATCCACAATTTCCTCAGTAATTGCCTAAATATCAAAGATTTACACTTTACCCAAATATTATTATATACATAAGTAGATATATGATATGATTAAACTTACAGCTCCTCCAATTAAATATCGCTTTTCTACAAAAAAACCATTTTTTAAACCGAAAATACTCAAATCAAATCATAAAATTTTACCTAAAACACATACTGAATAGCCTAAAATTTAAAAAAATCATAAATCCTGAATAATTTTCTGATTTTAAAGTTGAAAAATACCGGCTTTCTGTAAGTATGCAGCTGACACAAGTCCATTATGTCCTAAATATTTAATAAATTGCAAGTTTTTAGAATTAGAATCCTTGAAATTTTGCAAAGTTTGTGTTTTACTAACCTGCACCAACGATAATTACATCATATTCTTTTTTCAAATCTTTCTTATCTTTCACAACTTGCTGAGGAACTTTTGAAACATGTCTTACACTACCAATGCCTGAAGTATTGATCAAATTATTATTAAAATAAATTAAATTTTTAACTTGGTTTGTGGTACTAGTCAAAGGTATTCTAGTAAGAGCTTTCCTCATGTTAAAAAAAATTGTTATTAAAAGTATAAAATTACAAACCACAATAGAATCAAGTTAATTTTATGATATGATAATAATAAATATTTTTTGTAAAATGAGAAGTGTATGACTACAGATATCTATATTATTACAAGCTCAAAATATAGCTACAATACTTATGTATTAAAAAAGATAATTATCTAGACCTTTTTAAAATATTAAACACTTTTGGTAATCTCAAACTTATAAATTTATCTATAATACATAATACACATTTGAGTTTTAAATAAGTACTCTATACATAATATAAGCATGTGATATAATTAAGTTACATATAACAATTTTAAACCTAAAAATTAATCTCTTTTTCCATTCTATATACGGATATTATCTTTATCAATCCTTATCCTTATATGTTAGTAGTTTAGTATAGTAAAGTAAGCTTATTAATGTGTAAGTTTAAGGTCGAAACCTTGAGTTGAACTTTAGTCTTGATTCTTAATTATTGGTTAGAAATTGACTTATATGTACTGTACACTTATTAAAATCATAGTATATGTACAGTAAAAGTTCTTTATAGAGCTTTATCAAGGTCAAAATATTTATTTTGATTAAAAAATAGAATCTAATTAAGTTTTTAAAATCCTACTATTATGTAGATAATTATAATTACCTACCAGATATTCCGCAAATTCGCAATAGTCCAGTGTCCTATAATTTCAGTAATATTGAGTCTTTATAAAGAGATTTTTGTTGTGAATATTAAGTATATGTACCTACCTATATGTACCTACCAATGTAGCTATATGAATAAATAGTCAAAAAGATTTCTATGTATGTACATAGGTACATATGTAAAATAAAATACACACATTTTGTTTTTATTTATGGAATGTAATGTACCTACATGTACAGATATCAGATGCATACAAGTAGGTATGTACATTACAAGTACCTACTTTTATTTTAATCACTGTTTAGGCATAAAAATATGGAAAATTTTAATTTTTTGAGAATATTATTGAAATTTACCTACCCTATTATCTTAAAAAATGAGAATTCAGAATCATCAATAATAAAAAGCATAAATTATTCAAATAATGTTGGGTACCCTACTACTGCACTGTAAGCAAATGAAATTACAGAAACAAACAGAAATATGAAATAATTGCATAATTATAATTTGCTTGCTTGCAAATCTTGGCAAATTACATTATTCAGAATAGGGGGTATTTTAAGAATTAAATGTTTTAAGATATAAATAACCGAAAGTTCGGTTTTTTGTCCCAAATTGGACCACACACAAGTCATCGTCAACCGAATTTCGGTCTGTCCACGGCACCCTGTGGAACTTGTATAAATTTTCTAAACTTGTACTCATACAATGTATGTAATTGGAGAATTCGAGAGGTGATTTTCAAAGTTCAGACACATAGATTTTTATTTTGTGTTTTAATTTTAATCATTTTTTCAGTTAAATTTAATTAAGTTTATAGTATAATTATAAGCTTATAAAGGTCTCAAAAATGTTTTTAATGGATCCTGAGGTGTTCCTCGAAGTCGCAAATGAGGTCACAAAATTAAGTAAGTCATTTTAACTTGAAACTATAAATGCATGTAGGTAATTGTAAATGCAATGATATGTTCAAAATTTTAATATTAAACTAATTATTTATAAATTTTTAGAAATGTGGCCTTATTTCGACATTGCTCATGGCGTCCTATGCTGCCTTCACATTAGAGATGAGGATCAAATCACAGCAAATTCAATTAATTCAGCCGGTCAATCAGGTAACCTAATAATTAACTTTCAATCGGTCTAAAATTCTAAAACTAAAATATTTGACATGTAGCCAACTTTACCAGAAGACATCCCCTATCTACATGGGTTAGCTCGATGCTAGTCATTTTCAGGTATTCGAAATCAAAATTCATTTGTCATTGTCATTATCCATTTTGTAAACTAATTTAAAAATTGTCATTTACCATTAGTGGAGGAATGTTGGCCAATTTCTTCTTGGGTGAACCAGTTCTTGAGCCTCTGAAGAATAACCAGCAACTATTATTGTACACTGCCATTTGGTAAGTTAAGTTAAATAGATAGGTACCTATTTAAGTATTTATTTATGCATATTATGATTTTTTTAAATCGTTATAATTTTTATTTACTTAGGTATTTGATCTTTTACTGTCCATTTGATTTCGTTTACAAATTGTGCAAATTCCTGCCCTTCAAATTGAGTTTCGGTTGTATGAAAGAAATATACAGGGTCAAAAAAGTTTTCGATGGGTAAGTTTTCTTTCAAACAGCTCTGAAAAGTCAAATTTTAGCAACAAAATTGTATTTTATTTTATTTTTATAGAGTAACACACTCGCTCAAGGTGTTTCCCAATGGCTTTATGATTGCAATAATTGTTGGAGTTTGTAAAGGTAATTTTATTGATTATTTACACAAAATTAATATCCACCAACAAATAATGCTAAAAGGGTAAACTGATTACTTCAGTTCAGTAGATAACTAGATATTAATACAGATTATGTTGTAAAGGAAATGGAGCTGGGTTTATTCAGCTATTTGAAAGACTTTTGAGAGGAGTTTGGACACCATCAAGCATGGAAATTCTCAAACCATCTTTGTAAGTAAATCAATTCATTAACACCAAATATATTTCAAAATCTAAATGAAATTTTTTTATTATAGTCCAACAAAGGCTTGTTTGGCAGCTAGGTAAGTTTATGATGTACCTATAAACTATATTTAAATGATTAATATTGATTGTGTGTACTATAATTTTTCTAGCATTATTTTCATCTTGGACAAAAAAAGTGATCTTATTACAGCTCCTCATTCACTTCTGTACTTTGGCATTATTGTGTTCTTTGTCTACTTCAAGGTATTTACCTATAAAATATCTGGTATTTCAGAGCTGAGGCGAATTTCACCATAAATTTCATTCGAATTAGATCTCCTCTATCTTGCTTGGAATCCATGATCCATTTCAACCCTTTGAAAACATTTTCTGTGCACTTTTTATGGGTGGTTTAGCTGACGGTAACCATACTAAATGATTCCTATAATTGACCTCTAAATATTTTTATTATAGCAATAACAAGAGCATTTGCTCCACCACAACCAGTTCAAGAAAAACAACAACCAGAAAGTAAACCTGCATCTGCAGAAAAGAAAGCAGCTGAAGGCGGTGAAGGCGATGCCAAAAAACAGGATTAAAACCGGCAATTAAATCTCTAATTTTACTTTAATTTTTAGTTTATAAATAGAAATACCTTTACTTTAATATTTATCATTTTAAGTATTTATTGCAACTATGATATTATGATTTTAGAATGTAAAAATAAGTTAATTACCCTTACATATCGTCTCTTATTTTCGTGTGACCCTTTTTAAACACATAAAAAACTCCTTGACTTTTAAACTTTTACCTTATTTATCTTTACCTGTGACCTTAAATCTTGCCACAATTGCATTTATATAAAAAGTATTACCTTACATACATATATATCAAGATACGAGTATACAATCTACTTAAAACTTCACTTTGTGCCACAAAAAATTATGGAATGTTCAAAAATTACAATATATTTGGAAAAGTATTATTACCTTATATTATAATTACAACAATCAAAATTGAATAAAAAATCGTAATTGATTTGTGTTTAAAAAATTTACTTTGTTTGCAAAATTACAATGCGTCTCTCATTCGATCGAATCAAAATACGAAATAACCTATTGAATGCCCTGATTATGATTTCTCGATTTCAAAAAATATATCAAAAAACTTAATTTTTTTTTTTAGAAAATAAAATAAATTAAAATTAAAAAACCATTGTTTTAAGTCCAAAAATAGGTAAAGATAATTAACTTCAATCAAGTTTTAAATATCGGAAATGGACGAAGATAATGAGGAAATACCAATACTGGTTGAAATTGACGAGGCGAATGATGGTTCACCCGACTCTGGTGTTTCAATTTCAAAATCTAAAGTTCCGGTGACTATTTTAACTGGATATTTGGGTAAGTATCTAATCTAAACTAAAATCAATTGGCAATTAGGTGTACAATTACGTAATAAGTTAATAGGTATAAATTGTGAATAATTCAGGTATTTAATTATATCAATTTAATCAGCCCTGAAAAACCAGATTTTGGTTTCAATTTCCCAAGTCCCAAGTAGTAGTATAGCTTAGCATAACCGTAGCAAACCGTGTCAAAATACCAAATTCTGGTTTTATAAAGCTGATTTAGGTAATTGAAATTGAATTCGATTTCGTTAAAATTTAGGCTTTTAAATTTTAATTATCTATGAATGTATATTAATTAGACTTAATAGACTTAATTTGATTTTGATTATTTTACTTTTTAGGAAGTGGAAAAACTACCCTGTTAAATTATATCCTTCATGTTCAGAATGAGAAAAAAATTGCAGTTATTCTCAACGAATTCGGTTCAGGTGAGTATCAATTATGATAATGATCGATTCATTTTTTTATTTAGATCTATACTAAGAATAAGGCCTAAACTAGATTTTCAAAGCTGTTATAAGATTAATGATTACTTACATTTTATAATAGTATGTCTTCGTTTGAAATTTGAAATTGATTTGCTGATCTCGAATCGATATCGATATGTTACTTACCATATGATTTTTAATTGATTTTTAATTGATTTTTAATTTTAGATTCTGCAATGGAAAAAGCTTTGTCTATAGGAGAAAAGGGCAAATTATATGAAGAATGGTTTAAAAATAATTAGTATTAAATAATTATCCATAAAATCAAAAAAAATAACCTTTGACCTTTAATTTTTGAATTAGGCTTGAATTGGCAAATGGATGTTTATGTTGTTCTACTAAAGATAATGGTAAGCTTTAAATACCTCTAGTGGTGATCTATTACATTGAGTTGTAATCTAGTACCTATTTACATTAGAAGTATACCCATAAAAACATAATAATTTAAAAATATTTATAATAAATAATGTATCTTAAACTAAATCTAAGTTCCTTAATTTAGGTGTAAAGGCAATTGAAAATTTGATGCAAAAACGAGGAAAATTTGATTATATTCTTGTCGAAACAACTGGATTAGGTATATGATTATGATATAGTCATGATCTTTAATCTAGTATAGACACTTACTGAAAACTTTAGGCTACTCATTATTAATTGTCATTTGATTTCTTTAAAATAGCTGATCCTGGTCCAATTGCATCCATTGTAAGTACATTTATAAACCACACTTTAAAATTATTATAGGTATTGAAAATATTTTTGTTCCTTATTTCTAGTTTTGGATGGATAATGCATTAGGCTCGGATATTTATTTAGATGGAATTGTCACTGTTGTCGATGCAAAATATGGTCTAAAGTATTTGCAAGAACCACCTGAAGAAGGAAAATACAATGCAACTCTAAGGCAAGTAGGTAAATTGCGCTAATAAAACTAAATTTGACTATAAAATATTATATCTATACGACAAGTAAATACAAAGTAGATTTTTTTCTAGCTTTAGCAGATTTAATCATCGTGAATAAGAAAGATCAAGTGGACGATCCAAAAGTGACTGAAATAATTGAAATTCTCAAAAGTATCAATCAAGTAGCTGACTTAAAAATTACAGAATATTGCAAGTAAGCATGTATGCATGTATTAGGCTAACGGCTAACCTAATACATTATACATTTTAATACTTTACAAATCACATTACTTGTGTACTTGTGAATTATTTTTTATTATGCCTACTTTTTTGTCTAGAGTGACCTTGTCGAGTATACTAGATCTAAAAGCTTATGATGGGATTAATCAGAAAAGGTTTTAAAAATATTCTCTAAAGAGCAATCTAATAAATCAAATACTTATTTAAATCACTAATATCATCATTTATACATTTTTTTCAGACTGAAAGAGATTTCTGAATTTGAAAATAATTCTTCAGTACATTTAGACCTGTCAGTAGGAACTATAACTCTAAACTTACCCACTGATCTCTCAAAGTCACAACTTGAAGACTTTTTGCAAAAAATACTTTGGGAGAATGAAACATTAGATACTCATATTTGGAGGTTAAAAGTAAGCATTAAATATCTTAAAATATCTGTATGATACATCATGTTTTAATATTTATTTAATTTATAGGGTGTAGCTTATTTTAAAAAAGATGCTGATAATGTCGATTCAGAAGAAATTATAATGATTCAAGGAGTAAATGATACATATGAGTTGACTTTGATTCCTTTTAATGAAGAATTTAACCACGATCAAGACCTTAATAACCGTCTAATTTTAATTGGTAAGATTCTAGTCTAGGATTCTAAAAATTGAGAATTTTAAGTTATAAATTTTTTTAATAGGTCGTAATCTAAATAAGGAAAAATTAATCAATATTTTGGAAGAATTGATAAAATCATCAAAATCTTAATCTTCAAGTTTCTTTTTAAAGAGTCTGCTGAAGCTGAAGCTGAAGCTCAGGTTCTGGACTATTTTAAAATATTTTTTTTACACGCACACTAACTACAATATCAAATTTTAATTGCTCAAATGAATGTCAAAAGGTTAAATTTCATTAGATCAAGGCTTGTATTTAAGTGTTAAATAGATAAATAAATTTTTTAACTCTGAGTTTGAATTTGTGTTTACAAAAGTTATGAAATTTTTATGCTACTTGATAATTCATATTATTCAATTTACTTTGAATTTTAAGCTGCTGCTTTTTAAACCTAATCTGAATCTGAATAGGTAGTTATGTTATATGAGCAAAATATTCCATTTCTATACTCGTATACATAGTAAAAAAAAAATGATGCTAAGCAGCCAGCATATTGCTTGATAGCAATATGTATGTGTTAAGTGGTCATTAATATTTTGATTTAGTAATATTTACACTTCATATAAACTCTAATTATAAAAATCAATAAGGAGCTTGAAATTTTTTGGAGGTTTATATTAAAATATAAGAGATTATGTATCGTATATACTCTGCAGTGCCAAGTACTGTGCATGTACATATTTATGAATCATTTATAATCATATATTAGTGATATTTTTTAATCTTAACATAGCTTAAAGTTTGGGTTTAAGATTTCTATTCTTTCATTTCATTTCAGTACCAGTACCTGCAGTATTATAAAATTAGAATATAACTAAGGATAAGTACCTATGTCTCCAAATTAAGTCAAAATCATAAAAAAGCTTATATAGGCTGTCAACATTAATTTCTGTATCTAATAATTTTAACTTATTTTTTCATTGACTCATTCATTACCCATAAGTAAATAGACGAAATAGTCAGTCATGTCATAATATAATTGATTCTGTATTTTTTGGAAATTTTATAATTTACCAGCAGTAGGGTACTAATTATTTAACCAAATAAAATGTTATCTAAACTCGAAACACAGAAAGAGATAAAAGATTTACTTGTAAATTATTATTTTAAAAGCAAAGGTTGGAAAATAAAAAAGCATAAGCCTTTTAGTTTTATCTTAATAAAATAATAGTCGTCACAAGTCATGGTACAATCTCAATCTCAATCATCTAATACTAACGATAAGTGTACAGTGTTCAGTACAGCACTTATACAGCACTTATACCTAATACTTATAATAAATAATACTTACAAAGTATATTTCATATTCATACCAATATAATATACCTACGTATCTGTATAGGTAATACATATTAGTATATTTACTTAAATATACATACCTAGATACCTAAGCAAAAACATTTTTCTTGAGGTCCAATCGTTCCACGGGTCTCACTTTCACCAAGTCAGTAGATCTGTTCGGACCATTTTTACCATTTTATTAATTTAATCTTAATCAATTGTAATTTTAATTGCAAGGATATTCAAGCATCTATTACTTATAGGAATGGAGAACATTGTTGTTTATGGATGGTAAAATATTGACTCTTTTTTTGACATAAAATTTATTTTTTGTCTATTTTCAGCGGAATTGTGGGGAAATATTGGGCAATGTTATTTGCATCAAAAGGTAAAAGTAAAAATCTCAAGATCCCAAGTTTTATTCTTGATTTGGTCTTAAATATTCCTTTTTCAATTGATTTTTAAAGGTCATCGAGTTAGGCTATATGACATAAATCCTGAAGTTACTCGAGCTGCCCCAGCCCTCATAAGGCAAATGCTAATGAATTTTGAATCCAAGGGTCAATTAAAGGGAAACCTTACTGCAGAAGAGCAAATGAAGTTAATTGAAGGTAAAAAAAAACTATACCTACTTATACATACTTATTGTACATACTTATTAGTTAATTCGTAAACAAGCAAGGATCAAATTAATGTAAAAAATAAATAGAAATATTCCATCCATATATAGGTACTCATAATAGTACCTATGTATTAGTAGGTATATATAAATAAAAAGATAAACGCTTATTTTGTAAGATTTCCTCGAATGAGTTGAATAATATGATAAGCTAATTACTTGTAATAAATCATAATAGTTGACAAATTATTTGGGTTAATACACTCTCATGTAATGACGATAGATACTTGATAATTTCTGGTAGTATATGAGGTATATTGTAACTTTTAATCTTTTTAATTAGTTTATGAGGATTTGTCTGACGCATTGCGTGGCTGTACGTATATTCAAGAAAATGCTCCAGAAATTTTATCTATTAAACAAGAAGCGTTTAAGGAGCTTGATAAAGCATTGCGAGCTGTTGGAAATGAACAGGCAAGATGAAATAATTAAATGATAAAAAAATATAAAATTTTGGTTTGTTAATACATAATTTATTCCCTACATAGGCCATTGTTGGATCATCAACATCAACATTATTGCATTCAGATTTTGCCAAAGGTCTTGAAATTGCAAAGAGAAGTTTAGTTGTACATCCGGTAAAAAAATCAGAAAATCTTTTCCAAATTTTATTCTACAGTTCCTTCCTACATTTTGTTTTAGATTAACCCGGTGTACTTCATCCGATATGTGGAACTTGTACCATCAGCGGTATTAAAAAATTATCAAAATCAAGTCTCTAAAACTATAAGTATATCTAGGTATACCAAGAGGTAGTTAAAAATTATCGTTTTAAAAATATAATTTTAGGGAACTGGACCAGGAGTTTGTTCAAGAGTTCGAGATTTGATGGAAGGTCTAGGAATGAAACCAGTCGTATTGAATAAAGAGATAGCCGGTTTTGCATTGAATAGAATTCAGTAAAAATGCACAAAATGGAATGGAAAAATTATATTTTAAAAAATCTTCATTTTTATAGATACGTCATTTTAAATGAGACATGGAGACTAGTAGAAGCAGGTATAATCTCAGCAGCCGATGCTGACGTTGTCATGAAGGAGGGCCTTGCACCAAGATATATTTTCATGGGTCCATTGGAAACATCGACTTTAAATGCTTATGGGTTTATGGATTACATAACTCGTTATGGACCATCAATTAAGGGTAATAATTAGCTACATGACGATAATTTTGCTTTAATTTTGCTCCTATTTACTAAAAAGAAATAACATCATCACCTTCGATGACAAGAATTCCTGACTGGGATAGAGAATCTGGTAAAGATATTGATAGACAAGTACAAGAGCAGATAGGTAAGTCAAACTTATTTAAATAACTGATTGAAAATAACCGAAATATTATGTATGTATTTTTCTGCTAGTTTCAAATGAAAATCTGAATTTAAAAAGAACACAAAGAGATGAAAAACTTGCGGCGTTCACATTATTTAAAAATGAACTCGGTCTCTAAAATTAAGTCTAACGACTGAATAATAAATATGTCAAATCAAACATTTATTTTACCTTATTGTATACTTATAATATTTTGAAAGATTTAAGCTTTTATGTGGTTTTTGAATTTTATTTTTTGCATTTTTTTGTCAACAAAATTAGAGATATTTTAAATAAATAATGCTTATTTTAAACAAGCAGGTAATATTTTTACCAGGCATTCGATTTATGCTTCGGTACAAATTCAAACTTTTCTGGCACTTTACCGAGAAACATTTCACTATTACAAATAAAAGAAAAGTATAAATAACCACGCAATGCCAAATAGATTCTAGGAATAGATTCGCTCATTAACAAAAAATTATTTATCTTACCTGATTTTAACCCAGTCAGCTGAATTACTCGAAGCTAACATTGTTTCCATTTCATCCCTCCCGATAAAATTTGGTGGCCTTTCGTTCATTCGCTGTGGTGGAGAGACCAAAATTCCATGAGGGATATAACGATGAAAGAAGCTCATGAATTCTAATAAGAATCGCCGTGTTGTCTCTACCCCCTTGTAATCTGAACCCTAATAATTAAAATGCACAAAAAAAATTTATTAGTATTAATTAGTAGTAAATATCATAATTCAGTGATTTACCCAATGATCTAGTCCAAAGGAACAATATTTATTTAGAATTTCCATTCTTTGGGTAGAATTTAAATCAATGTGCCTTTTTTCTTTAATCTCCTATTTTAATTATAGTTTTACACATTATTCCTCTCTAATTGTTGTTTTTAAAAATACCTGTACCTGAAAAATCCATGGTTTAAAAAGAGCACCTAGATAGAATATATTAAATAAAAAATGAATTTATAAAATGTTATAATTAAACGATTGTGGATGTATAAATTTTTTTTAGTTAGTTATTAGTTAGTTAGTTATTAACTAACTTGAGAATACTAATTAACTTATCAATTGATAGAATACCTCGACCAATTAGAACTCCACTAACACCAACAGATTTTTTCAACTCGAACTCTTCCCAACTCAATATATCTCCATTTCCGAATAACTAGAAAAAAATGAAATGAATAAAATCCATTGATTGTATTGAAGTTCTAAAGTATTAAATACCGGCATAGGAGCACAAATTTTTGAGCATTCTCCAATATAATTCCAATCGGCTAATTTTAAATATCTTTGCTCTCTAGATCTACCATGCAGTGTTACCCTAAAAAATATTTAAAACATTTAAAATTTTACAAGTTGCAAATTACAAAAGTAACAATCTCACATTGAAACTCCTGCGTCGCGTAAAAATGGTAGGATATTGTGAGTTATATTTTTTCCTGTTTTAATACCAGTTCTCATTTTGACAGTAAATGGCTTTTTCATTGTAGCAGTCATTGCATTAACAATTTTTTGAAAATTATTTTGACGATATAAAAGTCCTGCTCCGGCCCCCTTTAAAAATAGAACTTAAGTAAATCTAACAAAAACTCTAATAACATTGTTTTATAAGATTTTTTAGTACATACCATATTAACAATGGGTTCTAAAGGACATCCAGTGTTCAAATCAATAAAATCGAAATTAATATCAGCTTCCTAAAAAATAAAATATGTACTGTAACTGTAACTGTAAATCACAAAAAATAAAAATAAAAACCTAAATAGTAATTAAAGATATTTACCTGTAAAGCCCTAGCTGTCTTAGCTGCTACATTAGGATTTCCTGCACAAATTTGAATCCCCCAAATTTTTTCACTTGGACTAAAAAAATAAAAATAAAATGTATTAATTCATCTCGGTTCTGAAAACCCTCGTTTTGGTACTAAACTGACAAGTGTAAAGCGTATATAAATTAAGCCAATATAAGATTTTTCAGAGTTTAATTTAATTGAAAGAGTTTAATTGAAAAAAATGCATAGCATATTTACTATAATTAATAATTAGAAAATTTTTCTTTTTCTTACTGTCTTCTCTGCAAAGCAAATTCATGAGCTGATCCAGAGAGTAGTGAAGTGGCCATAGACATTTCTGAGCACTAATAAACAGAGAAAATCAAATAAATGTATATTTTAGAACTTCTAGACGTATAGAAAAACTTTACCGTAATATCGGCACCGAATTCGACACATAATCTTCGGAAAGGTAAATTTCCTACTGTGGTCAAGGGGCTTAAATACAATTTATCTTGCCAATCAAAATTCTTGACTTCTTCTTTCCTAACTCGAATTATATCTTCATCTGTGATGGCTCCAATTCTTTTCTCGACAGGTTCTTCAACAAATTTA
The DNA here is from genome assembly GCA_034699045.1 of Nanhermannia cf. coronata Gr-Ori-00579. Classification (NCBI taxonomy): domain Eukaryota; kingdom Metazoa; phylum Arthropoda; class Arachnida; order Sarcoptiformes; family Nanhermanniidae; genus Nanhermannia; species Nanhermannia cf. coronata Gr-Ori-00579. The sequence goes on along the minus strand of JAQIXA010000134.1, from coordinate 45,460 downwards.
AAAGTAGGTGGTAGTTTATTACACACCTCATCGATGTCAAAGTACACACTTTTTTTCCTTAATTTTGCTTGTAAATCTCGATTTAAAATAGTCTTGTGCATTTCTTCATACTCATTCGATTTACTTTCCCATAATTCTTGATTCACTTTATTTTTCGGTGTCATATTATCATCTAATTCCATATGAGATTTCACAAATAAGCACTGTAGACCTCTTGGACATTTTCCATATGTCTCAAAAACATAGCAAGGCTTGTCTATCAACACAGTTAAATTTGAATCTATCAAGAAAAAAAAGGAACCATAATTATTTTAATAAAATTTGATTTTCAAGCCTGAATTAACCGAATAAAAAACTCGGCTATTCATATCATGATTCAAGACCATTCCTTTTCCTTATGAAAATAACTTAATTTTACTTACCTAAATATTCTCTAATATTATGAACCAAATTGCAATTATATCTCTGACAAGGATTGTCAAGACCAGGCTGTCCTTCACAGAAATGTGGGCATAATTTCATAGGATTGTCGGGGAACCAGGGTCTCTGCTTAGGCCTATTCTGTCCTGTAAATTATGAAATGTATAAAATTAAAATGCAAATATATTTAATATCTAATTCGACTCTGAAAATCCTACTATGGACTATGACTTTACAAGCATGTAAATGCATGCAAAAGTAATGTCAAAATCAGGTGTAAAAGAGCTGAATTAACAGTAACAGACAAGTATCATAGCTTATTAGCTTTAAAATATTGATGAAATTACCTCGATTTCTATTCTTTTTTCCTCTCTTGTCATTGACAGCTCCATGTCCATTTCCGTCTCCTTCCGCAGGTTCTCCACTGTGACCTTGGTCATCTATTCTAATTCTCTTAACTTCGGGTTCCGGCTGATCGTCATTTTTAGCAACCAAAAACTCCGGCTTGATTTTCGCCATGCCGTCACCGTCATAAGTGCTCGTGCTCATCTTGTATCTTCTATAAGGTACCAAAGTGGAATTTGACTCTTTATAGACTACCACTACTACAATATAGAAGGTAATTTCTGTAATTAGATTCAATTCAATTACCTTTTAGTTAATTGAAAAGTATCCAAATTAGTTAAAAAAAGTTAAATTAAAAACTCAAAATTCAATTTTTTAATTTTAATGAATTTTGTTCAAAATATTTTGAATCATGGATGAATCCATTACCAATTTTAGCCCTTAAAAATTTTTACAGTTTGATTTGCGGAGTAATGCGGGACAAGATTCATTTTTAATTTTTTTAGATAATTTTAATTTGCATTTTAGTAGCATTTATTGTTAGACAATATTTTTTAATTTTTTAATTAAATAGTACTATTGTTTAGCCTAAGCACATTGTACAAAGCCCAAATTAAGTTAACATAATAATGATTAAGTATGATTTAAACGATATTTATACTTTATGCATAAGTCTTTTTAAGCTTTTCTTTCATTTTTTCGATTGAAATCCTCCCTTTTTTAATAGTTCTCTCAGCCAATTGACGAATGTCCTCTTTTTCCTTGACTAGTACGGCAATATCGGCATATTTTTCGATTTTTAGAAGCCAATCGTACATTGCTTATAAAAGAGTTTTAATATATGATTATTTTGTCAAGTAATAGATAATATACAGTAGGTATAGTATACTTGTAGAGAATTAGTAGGTATCTATCTAAATCTAACCTGTCAGAGGTGAGTAAGCCTTTTTGATCTTTTTCTTGTTAAATTCAGGATTTGTTTTTATAACATCTTTAAAATCTTCGAGGCTTGTTCTCGTTATTACACCTAGATCATATTTTCCCCAAAAAACCTAACTTATGTACTCAATAATGTAATGCTTATAATTATTACCTGGGACCTTCATTTCATGAAGTTCTTCGTAAAAATGTCCGGCCAGAAGCCTTCGACTGGGTGTCCAATAGTCTAATCCGACCACTTGCTTTCTTTTATTGTCACTATATATTGGTAATGGTTTGATTCTCTATAAAAAATTATAATAAAAACCAAAAAAATTATCTACAATCTTAAAAACTTACTACTTACTTTTAGAACACACACAGCACCCAATAATACTAAAATATTTAAAAATTAAGATCATAAAAATGAATTTTTAAATACATAAATACTTAATTACCTTGAATCGATAATGGTGGTGAAATCCGAATAGACTTTAAATGGTCCACCACTGAATGGGGTAGGTCTTTTGGTAACCGAGCTAAAAATTAAAAAGTTCAAAAAATTTAGAAACATTTCAAAACCTAGTTAAAAATCCAACCCTTTGCTTCAGGTAATATTTCTAAAAGTTCAGTTTCAGCAATCCTTTCAATGTCTTTTGCATCTATGATGATTTTTTCGACAATTTTTATTTGCTCACGAAGTTTCTATTAAAAATTAAAATTTTTCAGTTAATTCAATTCTAATAAACCAGATTTTGGCTTCAAATTTAAGCTATTACTTGGAAAATAGAGTACAAAATCAGGGTTTTTCAGAGATAGATTATAAACATTATATTCTTACAAAACAACAGCCATAAGCTTTCCAATTTTTAACATTTTTCGGCAATTGGGCAACTCTTTGGAAAAATGATTTCTTCGAGACAAATTTCTTTTGATGCCGTTTATATCCCTTGGACAATTTCAAATGCTAAAATTTTAAAACAAATATTTTGTATTTTGAACCTAATTTAATTAAAATATGTATAACGATTTTGCAATTACCTGAATTTTTTTAACTCCATTTTTCAATTTGTCTCTGTATGAATCGAGAGGATCCAAACAGGACTTGACATCAATTTTCTCAACTGAAACCATTTTTTTAATATCTTCTGGGCTTATTTTACTTTTTTTGCTTGAAAATAAGAACTGATTGGCCAAACTTTTGTTGTCGATTTCATAAGCTCCAACCTTTAAAGATCATTTTTAATATTAAAAATCCCGGAAAATTTTGAAAAATTTGGACTTACAAGTTTTGGCTCCTCAATTCCATTTCCATTATCCTCTATATCACTAGGATCCTTTAAATTTAAAAAACTTGACATTTGAAATTAGTGAGGAAATTGACTATAAATTACCAATTCGATGTCAGAATCCTCATCATTATTTTCACCATGGGCTTTATTAAACCTTAGCGATTTCATAGCATCATTAAGCTGAGTTAATTTTTTAAAAGAGACTTTTCCCTTTGGACTTAACCCATTTAGGTCATCATAGTCATCTTCTAAATCTATTGTTAAACTCTAAAAAATCAAAAGTTAATTTGCATACAAGTATAGAAGATTTAGTAGGAAATACCTTCAAGTCCTTTAATTTGGGTCTGAAAATTATAAGTCCACTAGCTTTATGCAAATTAGCAATAGATTTAAAGGATAATTTAGCCCGCATTTCAGCTCGTTCTATACTTTGAGATGTTATAAACTAAAAAATAAAATTTGCAAAATACATTATAGAATACATATAAGTGATTATCGGTACCTTTCCTCTTTGTGGTGTGGGTTTTTTCCCTAAAAGTGTCATTTTCATTAATCCTAATATTGATGGTTTTCTTCGACCATTGTTTTCCTGAACATAATCACTCCCGTTAAATTGTAATGGAGCCATTGTTTTTTGAAATTTTGCTACTTTTTTAAATGATAATTTTTGATCCTAAATTAAAATTTAAAAAAATTACTGCTCAAAAATATCATGTACCTATTTTATAAAAGATATGAAAATATCTAATTAGAATTTTTTAAACGGAATCAAAATCTAAAATTTAAATTCTAGATCGTTCTTATTCTAAAGAGTCAAATAAAGGCTCGGAAGTACTTCGGGGGTAGGTCCTTGAATAAATTTTTTTTACCTTTTTCAGTTGTTCTTTAGCTCTTTTGTTGATCTCTATAATTCTTTTAAAAGTCAGGGCATCTTCAATATCGCCATTGTCTTCGTTGAAACTCTAAATATTTCAAAAATTTCTTAAATTATAAATAAATTTCAATAATTTATAGACAAATATACCTCAATATTCTCACTTCCAACTGGTTTAACTCGATGCATTGATTTGAATGATTTCCTTTTCGCTTCCTAAAAATATATCAAGATTTTATTACCAGTTGATTGAAATTTTTAAAAAACTTACTGGTTTCTTTCGTTCAGCTGCTGATGTCTCGACGACCTTTAAAAATTAAAAAAATTAAATAACAATTAAGAAGGTTACTAATTGATTACTTACAGATATTAGGTGATAGGACTTACATTTTCACCACCACCACACCAAGGTTTAAAAATTGTCATATTTTTCTTTTAAAAAATATTCAAGTTCACTGATTGTCACTCGATCAGTCTCAAGGAATAAGAAAAATCTAGGACAAGAAATCCTTTTCAATGTCAAAAATGCCAAAAATCTAAAAATTTTGACTTTGATTTAGGCCTATAAAGCAAACTGGTATACTTATCAATCAATAGGCGCAACTTGAGAAAAAGATTCTTATCAAAATATTTCCTTAGTCTGGTTATACTCGTACGCCGTACCTATAAATTTTAATTTCAGGTGATATTTTACCCAAATATTTCCTTATTTTATTCAAATTTATGGTAGGTACATTTATTTATACTCTCATATTTCATTTTATTAGTTTTTGATGCATTTTTGTTGTTCCGGACTAAAAGCTTTTGTGATAAAAAGTATTGCCAAAATGTCAACAGAATTATGCACATTTTTCTTGAAAATTTTTTATGATTATTTACGTAAGAAAAATTATTTTTAAATAGTATTGCGTAGGATTTTTCAAAGTGCCTTTAACTTTAATTTAATATATCTTATACTAGATCTTTAACTTGTAATAAATCTTAAAAATTAGACAATTTGTGTATTTATGTAGATGCAGATATATCTACAAGTATAACTAAATTTATTGGTAGCTATTTAACTTTAGATATGCAGATATTTACAATTAGGTAGGTAACTGATCATATTCATTAAAAAAGCATTCTATGCCCTTAGAAAAATTTGGATTTGAAATATCCAGCTTCATTAAAATTCATTTCAAAATTTTTGTCAATATTTACTAGAGTCTTACCGATTAACGATATATAATACATGATCCACAGATATCATTTAAAATTTTATGTTTTCTAGAAAATGCCTACTGGAAAAATAAAAATGGTAAATGGATATGAAATAGAATACTCCGTATATAAAAAAGAATTGCTAATCGATTACTGCAAAAAAAAAGTTCCAAAGTTTGAACCTGATATAAGCTCTTTGTAAAACTATCTAGACTTTTTATCAGATTTTAAGTAGACGAATTCTAATAATCATAAGGTCATTAACTATACAATTGAATCGAATAGCTTACTCTTGAGTAAATCAGTATGGAATTCTGAAATTTTTATAGGTTTTATAGGTTTTTCTGAAAAAAAACCAATTAAAGTGATTTAACCCAACTCTGAATTATAAATCGGAAAAATTTCTAGGAACAATTAGTTAGATAACGGATTACCTAATCTAATAGTATAATAGAAATCATATTACTTATTACATTCTCTAATAGTTATAGTATAGTAGGAGTAATTACAGTATAATTTTATAGATTAATTTTTGCAAAAAAAAAAAAACGCAAAAATAGGAAACAAATATTTTCCATTAATTTCAAATCCTTTATTAGGGGAAAAAAACCCTATTAGCCAGCCGGACCAATTCATTCAACTTTAATCTTCCCAGGAGATCTTTGGCTTCAATAAGGCGAATTTAAAAAATTGCGTGACTATTTTTATAGGTATTTTGCCTTGCGCTTAAATCATTACATTACTAGGTATTTTTTAACCCATGGATTCAAGCCTTGGATCACCAAACCTCGGTTTTTATATGATCCTTAACCTGTTTAATAATAATTGATTGGTAAATATTTCTCATTATTGACAGATTTCCATTGGAGTCAAGAACATCCAGATTAAATATTTTCGACTCAAAAATATTCAAAATAAAATAAAATCGAAGAGTTTTAACAGTGAATGGACAACAATTTATTTGCTCGTCCACATTCTGCATCTGCTACTAAACTTTCAGCATTTAGAAATAATAAGGTAATTAATACATAATTAGTTGTAACTTACTTGTACAACTTGTAATTACATATCATTTTTTAATCTACCCGTGTAAGAGACTTTTTAGCGATCAATTTAAATTAATCATTAATACTCAAGGTTTGCCCTTTACATTTTGACTTTTTTTTGAAATTCTCAAAATTTTGACCTAAATAAGAAATTATTTCTGGATTTTAAGCTTTAAATGTTCATTTAACAACACATTTGTGGAACTTTTTACTAAGTTTTTTAGTCAAAAGAGTCAATTAAAAGAAAATTTATCATAATACACTAATTAGGTAATTAAATAATAAATATTTTCTAACTTTCAGATTCAACCATCAGAATCTCTTAATTCTTCAATTGATGAAAATGCCAACAAAAATAGAAAAATTTCTAATGTACTTAGTATATTACTCAATCAATAATGATTTAGATTTTGGAATTTTTTGAATTTTGTGTATTTACTATCTACCAAATTATGTATGTAGTGTTAATGTTGTGATTTTGTCTGTAATTTCAGGCAGAGGAAATAGCACGACGGCATATACAGAGATTAGCTTTTAAAAGTTTAACTCAAGCTATTGCTGCTAAAAAACGGCGGAGAAAGCCAAAGGTAATTAGATCGTACATACTTGTACCCATTGTAATTGCACCTACTTACATAAATTTGATTCAAGCTAATTAATTTTATTAAATGTAAACATTTAGATAATTGTGAGTTATGATGGTGATGGAACTGAGAATGAACTGACCTTTAAAAAAGTATTCAAGAATTTACTACAATTTTTTGACTTTTTAGGATTTTTGAAAAAGAAAAAACCACAAAGGAGGAGAAATAATGAGAAATGTCTTGTGAGACAAAGTAATGTCGTTATTATAGAGCCACATTAGTAGATTTAAGATTTTTAATTATTTAAATGCTTAATTTTGCTACAAATTATTATCATTACTAATTGTAAGATTAAGATTTTGTTAGATTTTTATACGAATATGATAATCAAATAAATACTCTTGTATACTCAAATTATTTATGAAAATTTTGTTCAATTTTTGATGCATGAAATAAATGATTTTGATTTTCCAAAAAAGATTCATAGTTTCATTTTACTAAAAAGTTAACTTACCTATTTGTTATTTTTTGATGAATTTCAAAAAGCAGTAATCTAATAATTTTAAAATTAATATTTTTAGGTCCTTATTTATTTTATAAATATCGGAAAATTTAAAAATCTTACTTATTTAAAAAAGGTTTCTAAAAATTTCTAAAAAAAAAGTCCTAAAAATTGCTCAAAAAAGTTCCTAATTACAATTACATACAAACTGCAGTTAGAAGTTAGATAATTGTAGTATTTGATATTTTTTCCGTTCTACTACTAAATTCTCAGTTAAAATAGAAACATATTATTGTCACAATATATTCCTGATCTACGAAAAAAACAATTACAGTAATTCATTTTCATTAGTAAATATTAGTACACATAACCCACATAGTAGGTATTTTCAAGTTTTTAATTTTAAGTTATAAATATGCTGTAGTCCCTATTTACGAGTAGGTACCATATCTTGAATAAGTATAAAAAGTGAGGATTCGTATCTTCAGAACTTGGAAAATTTATTTTTAACCTCAAATTACGTCAAATTAATTTGACCATCAATAAAGGATATATTTAAAGTTCAATACATCGACCTCAAAATACTGTGCCAAACACTCGATCTCAATCTCCTACCACTTTTTTCCATTAAGCCTGTCGATTTAATAACTTCTTAAGGTTATTTAAATCACAAAAATACGCCTATTTAAATACACTGTAACCGCTACTACTTTATAAGCTTCACTGAAATTTATGATTATTTACCTCATTTGATTTACCTGTAGAAACTAATCAAGAAATTTCGAGGGTTTTGGTCTCAATTTAAGTACAAACTATACCCATACTCATAAAGTTAAAACCTTATATATACAATATAGTGTATAGTGTAGTATATTTTTTTATCACACAAATAAATGGATTCAGTATTCAGAAATTCAGAACTAGGTGAAAGTGAAAGTTCTAGTGTAAGTAATGTGTGTTTACTTAATATACCAATATTCTTAATTTTAGAAAATAAATCATTAAAATTATTTTTTGGAAATTTGGAAAAGGCATTTTAAATGTCTTTTATTGAATCAGTTGCTCAAATATTTTGCCAATGTCTTTCAACAAATAAAAAGGTAATTTAAAATATATACTTGCCTAATCTAAAGTAATTCTATTGTAAATTGAATTAGGTGCATCCCGAAGAAGATTCCAATACAAACGTAAGATTTGTACTTTTTCAAATTTTTACTGACCTATTTTTTCTGCTTCTGTTTTATAGGGCCAACAACCAGTGATCACAATGGCACCAAATTTACAAATACCAATGGTTTATATCAGTAAATTATAGAAATTTGGACAAATACTTAGCTTTATTTTTTGTTTAAAGTTGGGTCCTCAAATTACAATTGATGGTGATATAGATACAAAAGGCCTTAAAAAATTTCCATTATATCGTAAAGTTTACCAAATTTTCAATGTAAGATTCTAAATATCATAATTTCTAAAAAGAACTAAAAATATTAGATTTGTAATTTTTTTAGAAAAAAGAAGGTAAAATCTATGAATTCAAAAGGGGTGTCAAGAGAATTGCACATAGGACACTTGTAATTTTAAGAATTCGGAAAAAGGTAGGTCAATACTTTAGCAATATGTATATCTATCTTAATCTTATCTAAATTAGTGAATTATCTTATAAAAATTAGCAATTTTTTAAACATTTTTAGCCAAAAATGACTCTAAAAAGATTGGTGACCTTGCAAAGAAGTGCAAGCGCATTTAGCAGAAGACCAAAGGTAAAATATCTATCAAAATGTCGATATTAGATAGTAGATTTACCTATATAAAATATGAAATGAACAGTTTGAATGTGTATAATTTATAAAAATTATGTAATTAAGTAGTATTATAGTATTAGACCTTTTAGTTTGTATTAAATTTTAGACCAAATTTCAAATATTTTGATAATTTTAGGAAAAAATAACATTCAGAAAACTGGCGAGATTAAGTTTAGTCACAAGTATTCTCAAACAAAAAAAGGTCAGTTGAAAAAAGTATAAAATATTTCAGCTCGAATTTTTTAAAATAAGGGTCTAGTTTACTGATACTAATGAATGAAATATAGAAATTTTTCATTTTATCGTCTTATGTACCCTACTTATAATAATTTAGTACAGATTTATAGTAAGTGCATGCTTGTGTTGTAGTTGTTGTATATTTATAATTAGGAGTTATGTAATGCAATTTTTTTAACAAACAGATATTATTTTCATTTTAGAAACAAATTCGATTGGGCTTACGAAAATTTTGTTTTATTGATCGAAGATTGAGAGCTTGGCGAAAGGAATCAATTGCAAAGGTCATAAAATATCAATTTGTAATTTACTAAAAAAATTAAACTATTTTAAACTACATTTTATCTACATATATAGAGTCAACTAGCACTTCAAACAAGACAAGAGGAAATGCGGATTTTGCGAGAACGGATTGAAAAAATGGACATTTTGTATAAAAAAGTGACATTCAGGACAATTTCCAAAGTTTTGGGATCTTTTTTGAGACTTGAGAAGAAACATGTAAGAAGAACTTTTATACTATTTTGAGAACCCATTTAGTTAATACTTTTATAAAAATGTCATTTTTTTCAGCTCAAACCTAGACCCAAGTTAACTCTCAAAAAGTTGGCGAGATTGAATCGAATAATAGGAATATGGGCCGAGTATAAAAAGTCAATGGAGGACAATGTTTTACTACAAGGACCATCTGGGGTAAATGAATGAAATTTTAGCCATTTTTGCCAAAAAGTTTAGGAAAAAAAACTTTATTTTTTCCATTACTAATACCGATAAATCTTTGATTTTTGCAAATATTTTTTCAACATTTTTATAAACTATAGTAGATATACGTATTTGAGTATTTTTGTAATTTTTTCCCTAATTTGCTCGAGTACATTCAGTTTTATGTCTCTCTTTTTGCAAATATTCGAAACATTTTTTCAACTACATAATACAAGTACTTATGTAGTAGTAGATCGAGAATATTTTGAAGTAGTTTTTTGTCTACAAGTTCTAGAACCTTTATATCGATAGGTTTAAAATATCGATTTTTTCTGGTAAGAAATGTTCAATTTTTGACTAGATTTGAGTTTTAAGTAGCCATATAGTTCAAATACTTACAAACCTCTACTACTAGTACGTATAACCATATGCGAAATATTGAGTTATTTTTACAAATATTTTGACTTTGACTAATTTTTTTTTAATTTGTTACTATTATTCTAGACTGAGGTCAACGGGGATTCAAAAGATAACGTAAATCAAACTAATCCTAATTTTTCTGGTCCTTCAAGTATTCTTAAATCACGTGTGAGCTCTAAAAATATTCAGATTTCTGCCAAAATGACTATTAAAATAAAATCGATATTTTTACTTTCAAAATAATTATGATATGAAATCTAATCTAAATTGAAATTTTTAAACTTTTTTAGGATTTCAATTATAAATAGACCAGTGTTAATGAAATTTTATGAATTTTTAGGCAAGTTTAGTAATGACCAATTTGATGGCAGCTAAAGTTATGCAGAAGGATGACGATGTTATTGCCGAATTAGATGGAGAATCTGACCAAAATAGAGTACATAAAAAAATGTGAATTTTTATTGAATTTTTGTGAAATTTTAAAATTTTGGACAAAATTTGGACTTTTTTAGAATGAGGATGCTTCAAATCCCCTTATGAAAAATGAAAGATTTAGAAAATTGATCTGTTTACATAGGTTTTATTCTATAAAGATTTCTATCAGATTCTAATACTTTTCTTATAATAAGGGCTTTAATCAAATGGCAAAAAGCTGTATATGAATCACTGGTAAATTTCAATTTTAAATTAATTTAAAAAGACTCAAAAATATATTTTAGCCTAGAAGAAAGAAATTGGAACAAGAAAAGTCGATTATTGAACAAATTAGAGCCGATACATTAGCTATCAAAGAAAAAACACAAACGGGTATCATCTAGAATATACTGATATCAAATCAAAAAATTTAGCTCTGAAAACCCAAGTTTTTACATTCTTTTTCTTAAAAGTTTGGCTTTTCAGGGCTAAATTAAACGAAGGCTCCAAAATTTTTACTATTAAATTTATATGTACCTATTTTTAATTTTAATATGATTTAAGAATTGGACCAATTAATGCCAGATTGTAAAGAAGCCTGGGCACGGACTGAAGTTCCTTGGTAAGACTTTTAATTCAGCTCATAAAAGTCAAGTTTAGGCTTCAATATTTCAAGAATTTATTTGAAAAATTGAAGCTTTTCAAAGCTGAATTAAACAAATTTACAAAATCTTAAAGTTAAAAATATTTTACAGGTGTCCCATAGATCTAATGGTAAGTTATATTACTTTGAAAATACTATTATTAAGATTATTAGGCTAATTATTTTGTATTTTTAGAAATCCATAAGATTTTGCCCACCAAGACCAGTACAATTAGTTAAGTATCTTAAATCTATATCTTAAAATAAGGATTTTAATCAATTTTAAGTATTTCTAGGTAATGGCAGCTATTTGCATTTTAAAAGTAATTTAGCATTCAATAGTAATTACAGTAGTATTTCCATATTTTACAGATTCTTTTAAAAACTTCAAAAAATGTTATTTTTAGGGAATTTCACCAGACATAGGTATCTACTCGTAATTTTAATTAAAATGGACTAATATTTGTGAATAACCTGTAATTTGCAAATATTCTTTTATGAAAGTTATCCAAGGTGGTACAAAAGAAATAGTTGCTGTTGATTATTGGTACCTAAATTGACCATTTTGCAAGAAAATTTTAAGAACTTAAAAAAATATTTACATAATTAGGACACCTTCACAGAAGCTTCTGGTTGGCAGTTTTCATGATGAACTCAACTTACTTCGAGACCCAAATTGTAATTTGAGAAAATTAAAAGTCTTTTAATACAATTTTAGTTGAATTTTGTAGACTTGCTGGCTGCAAATATCCGAGAATACCAGGATAGGATAGTCCAAAACCCCGAATTTAATCGAAAGTAAAATGATGTAATTGCCAATAATTAATGGTTTAATTACATTATAATTGGTTTATATAGTGACATTGAACGAGCATTTCCCCCAGCAGCCATCATGTATGACTTTATACTCAACTTAGAACACTATGGCATGCTACTAGAACCTATTAGAGAAAAACAGGATATAATTTTTGTAGCAAATTTAATGCTCAAAAAATGTAAATCAACAATCAAGCATATTAAAAGAGAATTAAAGCAATTACAAAAAAATAGTAGAAGACCATCACAAATGCCCAAGCAATTTGACCGAACTGAATCGAGAATTTTTGATGATACACCTACACCTACGGATTTCAAAAACTCAACTTTTGATCGAACAGATTCGAAAATATTTGAAAAAGCATCAGATAATCCAAGAAAGCTAACCCTGGATAGAACTGATTCTCGATTTTTTGAATCTGAGAGAAAGAAACCATTGGATAAAAGTGATTCAAGGGTTTTTGAAAATAATAGTATTTTGGATCGAAGTGATTCGAGGATTTTTGAAAAATCTTCAGAAAATATGGGAAGGAAGAAAACATTAGATAGAACTGAAACAAAATTTGAAATTACAGGTGAGAGAAAGAAAACACTCGATAGAATGGATTCAAGGATTTCTGAAATTTTAGTAAATCAAGAAAGAAAGAAAACTCTGGATAGAACTGATTCCAGAATTTTTGAAAAGAAATCTTTAGACCAGAGTGATTCGAGGATTTCTGAGATAAATCAAGAGAGAAGGAAAACAATTGATAGAAATGATTCTAATAATAAGGTTTTTGAATCAAAAATTTTTGATTTGTCAGGAAATCAGGAACAAATTTTAGAAGAAAGTGATTCAAGAATTTTTGATACACCTTCACCAGCATTGTCTTGATTATAAAACATGCTAATTACATATTTTTAAAAAATATTTAAATATAGATAGATGTACATAATTATAGTACTAATCTAACACTTTAATTGATAAAATATTTATAAACCTTGAATTTTAGGTAAGAATCAATTTCGTATTAATTCGTTTTGGAAAGGTTAAATGGGTCTAAAATGATACCTATATACTCGTAGGTACTTAAACTTAAATATATTTTTATAAAATAAAAGTATCTACATACATTAGCAATAATACCTAATTGTTTACTTTTTTGGAAAAAGATCATTTATTTTATACAAGTAAAAATCACAATAAATTGATTCAAAACGGAATTTCCTAAAACTCATTGTATAATGTAGATATCATTATTATTTAGCTAAAGTGCTTACCAATTTCAACAATTTACTGATCAACAAATGCATATATAAAGTACGCAAATAAATCTTTTATAAATCTACTTTGTAATAATATATTACTAATTTTAACCAGTAAACTAAATAGGTAGGTTTTTTAAATTCATACTTAATGCTACTCATATTTATTTCTGTTATCAAACCAAACCAACCTATACCCTTCCTTTAAAAGGCTCTTATTATTTGTAATTTATTTCGATGATTTAAAAACTAAAGTCATATATCCGTAGTTGTAATTTTTACAGGAAATACTTGTATTTTTAACATTACGAGTAGTAGAATTTTGGATTTTGAATAATTTTCAACTAAATTTCGATAGAAAATTCACAAAGGCAAGCTAAAAATACAGGGAAAAATCGCCGATCAAAAATAAATCAAATCGTAAAAATAGTATAGGTAGTATGTATAAGGAAATACATTGATCTGGTGAAGTTTGAAAAGGTGAGAATTTCCCCATTTAGTAAACTTAATTGCCCTTGACGCAGAGCAATGTATGACCAGAATAGGATTTTATTTATTTCAAATTGGTCATCTCATATAGGATAGGGTAGGTACTCTCGTAAATATCCACATTAGCATTATTATTATTCAGTGGAAAGGCTTTACTATTAGTCTCTAACCTTTTAAACCTCTTTTGTTCGAAACTTTTGAAATCTCAATGAGAAATCACTTAACATTTTACATTTCCACCTAACTATATACATACTAGATAGGTATACTATCGTATGTACTTTATATTATTTATGGAAATGTCCATTTCATAAGAACCATTCATAGTAGTTTGTATGACTGCTGACTACCATATTATTTTGTGGATGATTTACTTTGAATTTCGTATAAAATAGACATTACAATGCAAATTACTATGATTCATACACGACTATACTATGCATAATGTCCAGGATAAAATAAATAAAAAATCCAACATCTTCATAAAAATATGATCGGATATCAAAAAAGGGTCTTGTGGTGATTTTTTCTTTTCATCGGTAAATTTCCTAATTATTTTTCTTATATTTAGGGCAAAAATAGAAACTTTTATGAGAATATTATTGTCTATACTTCCAGTTCAATCAATAGTTCAATAAAATGACCAGTAATGATAATATGGTGATGATCATTAAAAAAAGCTATCATAATAATGCCTAGATTTTTAGATTTCTAGAACAAATTACTAAAAAAAATTACTAAAATTACTAAAAAATTGTAAAAATTTTAAGCTAGGCCAAGATTGATATACATTACTTATTTAGTTGAAGCTTTATATTCAATTTTCAATAGATAAGTACCCTACAAATTGATTGTGATTTGAATCTGAGGATGAATATGATTGACCAGAAGGACCTTTTTATAATAAAATATCATATATTAAGATACAAAACAATATACATAATATAGGATGTTATTTATTGCTTTACAAATATCTATTTGAAAGTGAGTAAAATGATAATTTGAAATTCATTGTTAAGGACGTTATGATTAGAGGTAGATGATAATTATTTTTTTGCAAACAAGTATAAATAGGATCTACCCCAACAATTCAAAATCATACCAAAAATCTCATCTCAAACTTAAAACTCAAAAGTTAAACCATTTCATAACATTTCATAATGAATTTTTACATTTTTTCAACCGTTTTGATGGCCATTTCTGCCAATTGTGTTACAGTTCCACTTGGAAATCCACCACCTGGTGCAATTACAGATCATTCTGATGCAGCATTATCTAAACCCTTAAATAATACTTCAGATCAAGTAATTTTTTAAATTTTTTTCTAAAAAAAATTTGAGAAATTTTAAAATTATTATTTCAAATTTTAGGGTGGACATCCAATAGCCAGTATTCTACCAATTGACATGTCAATCACAAATTCTACAACTTCAAACCAAACCTCTGACCTAAACGGCACTACCACTCAAGATAGGGTAAAATTTCAAAAATTTACAAATATTTCAGGAACTATTTTGAATTTTTTATAGCCTGCAATTTTCCCAATGAAACCTGAAGGTTGTGTTTGCGCCACAATATATCAGCCAGTTTGTTCTAGTTCGGGTAAAACATACCCAAGTGAATGCGACTTGAAATGCGAGCAAAAAAATAATCCAAGTAAGTCAATTTTTAATCAATTTGCATATAAGTACCTGGTAATACTGTTACATATGAAATTTCTATACTCGTATAGGTCTAGAAAAGAAATCTGATGGTTCTTGTTCAGAATCTCATGATCATAAACGAGAAACTGATACCAAAGAAAATCCATCAATTTTGGCCAATTCTGAAGATTCTGATCACAAAAATTCAACAAACAACACCACTACCGCTTGTGCTTGTCCTAAATACTATAACCCAATTTGTGGTAAGTATAAAAATATCTTGAAATATACATTTAAAAAGTAAATCGAAGAATCAGACGACATTTTAAAATTTAAAATAGATTATAAATGTCTCAAAAATTGGGAAACTTACTCGATCTACTGATAAGGATAAGAGCCTGAAATTAAGCATGTCAATTTCCAATTTTTAAGTCTTAAAATTTAAGCGGACCATACTTTTAATAAGGCAACGTTAGTCCAAAGGAATCAAAACCCAAAATAATTATTAATTAAAACTGTTAACTAAATCATTTACCATTTAGATAAAATGAGACTTTTAGACATTTTATCATTTAATCATTTAAATCATTTTTTTTGGGGATACCTATAGGAATATACTGTAAAAGACTTTAATATAAACTTAAAAGACTTTAAATTTAAAAGACTGTAAAAGACTTTAACTTTACTTTCAGGATCCGATGGTGTAACCTACAGTAATGATCACTGTTTCGCCTGTGCTCAAAAAGTTAACTCAGGTACTTGATTTGAATTTAAAAATAATCTATCAATCAATTAATTTTTATTTATACTATCAGGTTTGGAAAAGAAAAAAGATGGCTCTTGTTAAAATCTAAAATTCGAACCAGATTATGAGATTAAAATTATTTAAAACCTTATCTTAACTACATTACCTTACTTATTCTGTACATTTTTGTAAATAATTTAAATTAAATTAAAAGCATTTAAAAGTTAAAAATTTGTTTCATCTTGACATCTATTTCTTGAACTTTTTCTTTCAACATCATTTTCAGGTATTTTGGCAGGCTTGTTCCAAGGCTGTTCTTTTCCACTTGCAAATATCACGAAAAATAAAACCTCGACCCTAAAAAGTTCAAATTAGGTATGTAGGTATTGAAGTTTTTTTTCAAAATTTTTGGAAATTTACGCATAAATAGCTGCTGATATGAAAAATACATATTTCCACCTCTCCAATGTAGGCTACAGATAAGAAAAATTACTAAAAATTCAAGATTTTTTTGATTTTAAGATACATTTTGATCAATTATAAATCCCAAAGCTGCTGGTGCCAAAAACCCACATATATTTCCGACGCTATTTGTAATCCCTAAGATTACACCTGCATGGTTTTTTCCGATATCCATGATATTTACCTTGAAAATTATGTCTTATTAGTAGGTAGAAATTATTTGGGTAATTTGAAGTGTATATTTTTACAGGATATCCTCCATATATAGCACCATTAATGGCAACAGCAATTGTAATCAGAATTACACTAAATAATCGATGACAGCCGGTAAAACTCACGATAACTAATGCTAGTGCTGATCCTATATGAGCTGAAAAGACAATTCGCGATTATTTATTCATTTTAATTACTTAAGTGTGAAATTAAATATTTATGTCGGTTTATCCATGCAAATACCTATCTCTAATCTAAATGTACCTACATATATATATATATATGTATACCATTAGATTAACGATTTAAGGGCATTTAATGAATGCAAAACTTTCATTATTCGGATTGTTAAAAGTACCAGGAATATAGGTAGGAAGGTATGTAATATTCAAATTAGAGATTGGCAAATTCAAATAAGTTTTATCAAATTTAAAAAATGGAGCAATTTTGTGAGTTTTTCTGAAGCTATAATGGTCAATTAGAAGGCAAAAAATGACCCAAATGAAAATTTGTATGAACTTTTTTTGTATGAAATTGTTAAATCAAAGAAATTCAAATGACAGTATTTATAAGTATTTTGAATAAATAGAAACTGATAAAACCTAATTTAATTTTGATCGATATAACTATTTTTGGCAAATTGGATCATATATGATGTGTTTATAGTTTTTTAAGTTTGAGATAATTTTCAACTAATCATGATAAATATCATATATGTACTTACTTATATACCTAAGTATTTTGCCTAAATTTAAGTTAAATTCTTGAAAAAGTTTATAACATAAACTTACCTATTGCTTGACAGACTTTTCTCGATGTTCCAATTTTAAATATCCCCCTCATAATTAAATTATCAGCCAAAAGTGTCAACAGTATAGACATGATCCACATTAGCAAATGGGGAAATGCGGAAATCCAGCTATTCTATTATTAAAATTGATCACAAAAGTGAATTATCTAACTCAACAAGGTACTTATTTTAATTTACTTACTTGTTTAATATCGAAATGTAAAACTGTTTTCAAATATTGTGGAATTCCATGTAGAAGAGTATATAGGCCATATCTATCATAAAATCTTGGTTTAATTATCTTAAAATATCTTTAATAAATGTTTGCAATTTGTCATAAGTACGCGTGTCCTGTGTTTGCAATGAGGATAGCCCAAAATGGCAAAGAAGTTAGGATACTTTTCCAAGGGGTAGGCATTTTAATCTAAAATTTTTTATAGTTTTCAAAGTATATTTTTTTATCGTTTTTGAAATTTACTTCTGAAGTTTGGCTTCTTAGAGATTGTTCAATATAGTCTTTTTCCTCCTGTGAAACTGTATAGCTTATTAGTAAAAATTGAGCAAATATTGAAATAAGTAATTACTATTAGGATGCTCTGCCGGAGTATTTGACCTGATAAATCCAATAATTTACTCATTAGCATTTGTAAAATTGGGCAATTAATAAAAATTTACATGAAAAGTGCCCAGCAAATAAACCATATGACTAAAAAAATGAGTGTACAAATAATTAGTAAAAAAATAACTATGTAAATGTATGGTGTAAATACATGAAAAGCCTCCAGTAAAGTAGAAGACACTTGGCCAGCCTAAATAATGGATTATATATCCACTTATCACCATCGTAGCTGCAGTTCCTTTACGTGTATAAGTATATACGATATTTTAGTTTAATTTTTAAAATAATTATAAGTAATAAGTATTTAGATTGTAATTACATACCAAATTGAGCACCTGTAAAATAAATACAATTAGGACATTAGTTAGGTAAGTACTATACTATTATTTGCAAAAATTTCAAGTTTTTAAACCTGCATAGGCTATACTAGTCAATTGACTTCGTTCTTCTGGAGGCGACCAATTTGAAAATATTGAATGAAATGCAGGATATTGTATCCCCTGTAATTTGCAAAAAATTTTGAAAATTTTGTAATTTATAAAGTGATTCATTAAAATAGATAGTTACTTACCTCTCCAAGCCCTTGGATCACTCTCACTATCATCAGACAATATTTGTTTATGCGAGCTGCTTGAGGTGTTATAACCTTAAAATATTTCAAATTTTAAGATTTTTTTATAAAAAAGAATTTATATAAGTAGCTAGATAAGTAGGTACTGTAAATATTGCTGTAACAAGTAATCCTATTCCTAAAGGCCATTTTCCACTATTAAAATATGAATTTTAGAAAATTTTAAATTAGAAAATTGAAAAAATTACCCAAATTTCGTAGCCAAAATGCCTCCAGGTAATTGTGTCAATCTAAATGAGTATCAGAACCTAAGTAATTATTATAGTCTTTCTATAATTCGAAATTTGAAGTCCAACTTTAGATATTTGTCAAATTTTTATATGTAAAATTGATATCAAAATCTGGTTTTTTTTTGAATTTGTTCTATCGACACCCTAATTCTGAATGTTTGACCATTTCAAAAAACAAAAGTTTAATTACTTACAAATAACCCCAAAAGAAGGATCCTATAAAAATGTTTATAATTATTAAAAAAATATGTATATAAAAACTTTTCATTTAATTAAGCTTCAAAAACTCAACTTTAACCTCATTTTCACAAGTAAATATGTGAAAATAGGACCAAAATTTTGTTTTTTTGATACCTAATAATATCTGAATGAACTGCTTAATCTGTATTACCTAGAATGACACCGACTTCAGATTCACTCCAATCAAATTCTCCTTCACTATTTGCATTTTGAAGTTCATTAAATTCTTCATTTGAACCATCATAGTTTGTAGAAACCAGATTCGGTGTCATTAAATGTGGACAACTAACTGGAATATTTTCTAAATTCGATGATAAATTGAAATTTTGGCCAGTACTTGCAACCTTTGAACTTTTGGCCATCACCACGATGGCAATTGACAAATTGAATCTCATTGCATAGGAAATCCCACAAGCCCAAAATCCCAGCATCGCAAGGCTATTTTGCAAAAATATTTGATAATTTTATACATAAATTCATAATGCATATTTACAATTAGGTACAATATACTACTTTTTATAATTATTAATACATACATATCTAATCCTAAGTAAATATTTCTTTTAAAAAATACCTATGTCTCTTACCCCATCCTGAAATATTTAAATAGGTACTTAAGACATCATTTTGACAAATTAATAATAATTTTAAAATTTAGATACCTTTAGGCCTTTTTGAAATTGGAGGTGGTGGTAAAGGCTTCGACAAATCCATTTAAAATTTAAAATAAAATTAAGAATCTTAAAAATGAGACACAATTTTTTTAAAAGCAAACGACACTTGTTTCTGATCAGCCAAAATGAAGCTCAAATTTTGTCTGGAGTTTATTTATTTTATTTTAACTTGTCCCATTCTTTTAATAGGATTAAATTAAGTACCATTTAAGTATATGTTTTTAGCTTTATCTTTTTGTTTAGATATACTTGCATACATGTATAGTAAATGTACTAACATATACCTATTTATAAATAGAAAAGGAAAATTATATATTTTTAGACCAATATAAGTAGTAGGTCATCTGGAACTGGAATATAAGATTATTTTACTTATCTCTTAATACTACTTGTATTATGATGTTCGGCCTTCAAAATTCTACATATTCCTTAATTTCAAGTCTCAAATAATTCAATATAGACTTATTTAACTGCCTATATCTGTATACTACTTAATTTCTTTTAATATAAAAAATAAATCCAATTTCGAAGTCATTCTGAAAGCAACTTAAAATTATTTTGCCATTATTTGTTATTTATTTTGTAAAAATAGCATTTATCATTAGTAGTTGATATACTTACTAATTAATTATGGATTTTTATTTGAACAAAAGAATAATTAATTGAAATTATAACTGATTATGTAATTAATCTTAAGCGTAATATAATATAATATGAAGTACATTATAAGATTTCTGATACACAAATATACTGTACGTACAAGTACCTACTACAGTATTAGTAAGTTTAATATATCTTAGGATATTTATATTGAAAGCATTGTTTTCCTAATGGATTTTTTACAACTTTTAGCACTGGCTCAAGTTAAAGCTATAAAATGATTTTTTTTCGCAAGTAGATTAAAAATATAATCGAATTCTAACTTTTGTAAAATACTACTAGTAATAGTAGGTACATGTGTACTAAAATTTGGAGCAATTTAATTTTGTTATGTTCTTGAGAGGAGTGTAAAAGTTTGAAAATTCGATGGTCCATATAAATTACAAATACTCGAATATCTATTACAAAAACTACCTAGGTACTTTTATAATCGACTGATACTGAATTCTGAAATTCTGAATACAGTGTAACTTCTGAATATCGACAAAAAAATTTATCGATCTACACATTTATCTGTAGTTATAGACCTATAGCCTATAGACTCTATAGTCTGATCTGAATAGTTTTAAAAACATACTTATACTTACAATTAATACTTTCTTTTATTCTGGTCGGTATTAGAATTCGTATAGTACTTACCATTAGTACTTACTACAAGATAAGTAGTAAGTGGATACTAATCTTTATTCTATGGACTATGCAATTGATGACCTACAGACTACAAAATAAAATACTTTATATGAAGTTTATACTAAAATGAATTCTTTATTAAAATCAATATCTGTATTATGAATTTTTACAAGATTTTCTTGAAATGGAAACAATTTATTGAATCTTAGGTTATTTAAAACTTGATTCTATTGTTTTTAAATGGTTTATAGCGAAATCCAAATGCCTTCTATGGATTTTAAGTTACTTTCTAGAGAAATTTCATTGTATTCGGTTCAGACTACTGTAGAGTGGTAAGCATTTGGTGGCAAAATACTTTAATCGAGAATCGAGAGCGAGACTAGTACTCGTATGATAAGTATATATTGAGAATTGAAAGGGTCAAACGCATTCGAAAGACATAAAAAAATCGTAACTACTTTGAAAATTGCATTTGCTCTTTCCTAAGTACTTACATTTTATAATACAAGTACATACATATATCAGTGTATAGGTAGTACATAGAACCAGCTGCATTACTTCTAGCTAGTATAAGTGTAGGTACAGTTTTGTTAAATGTAATTCTTATGGGGAAAGCAATTGTGCTTTAAGGCATGTTAACACACGGACAGTCAAGTTTCCATCAAGTTTGAGACTTGCGATAGGGCAAAAAAAACGAATTGATATAGGATTTATACCTACTACTAGTACGAATATAGTTAAAAATAGTAGTAAAAGTAGTAGGATAATATGAGAAAGACTTTTCGTGCAAAATAATCGAATTGCATGGGCTGTTTGGGGTTCGAATTTTCGAACGATTCGATTAGACTTAAGTTAGAAATGTTGTGAAAAAATTTTACTGTCACCCACGAATTGCAAAAGCTCTCGACCTCGACTAATACTTAAATATTTTTGCTTCAATTTCACCATCAAAATGTGCGAAAAATGAGAAAATTCTAACAATATTTAGAAAATTACAAGTTTTACCCTGGATCTGGATAAATTAAAATTTTACTACAGTTTAATAAAAATACCTAACAATCATTTTAGTTTTATGAACAGTAGTTTATCATACTTTTATTAAAGTTCCCTTATATTTAGAATTATAGGTACTTAATATTATTAGATAGGTTATAAATCCTATAAATCATACAAAATCATCAGAATTTTAAGTTTCTATAAAAAATTAGTCTGA
Source organism: Nanhermannia cf. coronata Gr-Ori-00579 (assembly GCA_034699045.1). NCBI lineage: Eukaryota > Metazoa > Arthropoda > Arachnida > Sarcoptiformes > Nanhermanniidae > Nanhermannia > Nanhermannia cf. coronata Gr-Ori-00579. Next base: position 22,761 of record JAQIXA010000134.1, on the reverse strand, counting down.
TATGAATTTGAATCTTTTCAAGGTAATTTATTAAGATTTATCTGTAGATCTGAACCTGACTTTAGGATTATTTTTTAATTAATTCTCTTACTAATCTACTTCTGCTTTCTTATTAAGCCCAAAAATATTTGATTTTTACCACAATTTTACGCCATCTTATATTTAAGTTCTTGTGAAATTATTTAAAATTAACAAAAAATTCTAATAATGAATTGAAAATATACAAGGAGAATTTAATTTGTTAAATATTTTGAAATACATTTGACTTTGATCTTAATTGCAACTAATCTTAAGTAAAATTCTCGTGAAATGAATGATTGATATTAAAATTGGGCTTGGTCATTTTTATCATTTCGGTAAAAGTACTATGTAATTAGTAGAAGTTAATTGTTTCTAATCTAATCTAAATTGAATATTAAAAAAGGCGAGCTAAAAAATTTTGTCCATGATATTTTTCAGTGCAAACATGAAAATCCCTAAGGTATGCTCTACTGTCCCAGTATAATTGTCCCTAAACTAAATTTTCGAACCCTATTCCAAAAAACACTACCTACTACTACTACACTTATACATTACATAGTATTGTAGATACTAGTATTTAGAATTATACTTAAGTAAATAGAAATAGTGCTAGAACAAAAATGCATTTGGTATCATTCGGTTTTTTTCGGACCTCAGGGTGATATCTGTATTTTCTCTATTCAATGGTAGGGTTTATCAGTATAAGCGGAACAAACAATTTTGTTTTTCATTTCAAAGTCCACAAGGACTAATATCTCTATTTAGCGACCAAAAACAACCCCAAAAGTACCCTCAACGAAGGTCATAAAACTCTCAAATCGGTTTTTTTTACAAAACATAAATCAATCAGCTATCTTATATAGTCATGTATCAATCAGCCTTATGGTTAAATCTAATTAAGAAATCAATCAAAAAAACTAAGCAGGGCTTGAATTGCCCAACCAACGTCCTGAGCATCCGTCAGTTTTTTTGGATATAGAAAAAAAACTCTGTAGATAGTTTCTAAAACTTTTACTATTTTTTATCTTAATATTTACAATATTCAGTATCTTTTTACCATACTAATATAATGTAATGTAGCTTAATTAAACTTTCTCTATAAACCTCTACAGATTTATGCACTAAATAATAATAATAGATAGATTCAATTCTTTTAATAGAAATTAGGCATAAAGGAAAACGAATTTTTATATGAAATTCTAAAATCCAAAACTTTTTTCAATATTTTGAGCTTTAGGTAGGGTAAGTACTTTATATTGAAGTTTTCTTTTTTTGCTTTATTAAGTAGAATAGGTAGCTACCCTTCAGTGTTAGAGTCACAGTCGGTCGAACTGAAAGCTAACTTGGCAATAAAATAAAATAAAATGAACTGATAACTTTCCTCCGAGATACATTTTATATTCTATGAAACCAAAAATGCAATAAAAAATAAATCGATGGAGCTCTTAATGGCCATATTATCTTGCAAGAGCTCTCATATGCTGCCATATGAACCTTAAAGTGTGAATTGCTCTTTTCACTACTACACAGATACTACAATATATTTAAACACTTGCACTTCTTATGTAATACTTGTACTACAGACTACATACTTGTAATATTATATATTTTTAGAAATCGCGGTGAAATATATTATATTTCCTAAAGTACCAAAGAGGGTTTAAATTTCTACCAGAATTTAAATGTCCCCTCATAAAATGCAAAAATCTAAAATACAATATTTACATAGTATTAAACCTACCTAAATTTCATACATACTATAGATTACTCCTAGAATTTAAAACATTTGTAGGTAATAGATAAAAAATTCAAATTTGGAACCCCTATTCTCAAAATACAAAATTATTAATCGGGATTATTTTTGAAAATTTGTAGATTTTCGTGAAATATATGATAGCATATTCTGTATAATTTGGTACCTAAACGATAAACTATAGATAATTAGATTATGATATCTACTCTAATTAAATTTCTACAGACCGAATTTTTATAGAAATTAAAAGCATTTTAGACAATTTCTTTTGCAGTCAAATGTCCCTAAAACTATTGTAAATGAAATGAAATGAAATGTATCTATTTTCATTTCGAAAGTTTAAAAGTTTCAACTTTTCCAGGGCAAAAAAGGCGGAAACCCATCCTATTCGGGTATTTTCAAAATCCGGTTTCAATACCCTACTCTTTATACATAATAGTAGTAGTAGCAAATAGATAAAGTATATTTCTCTATCACTTCTTCTCCACTCTATCTCGGAACTGATCTGGTCTGAACTGAAAGTGCAATAGAAATGAAAACTCTTGGGATTTCTAAATTATTACAATACAATATTCCTTTTAAAATAAAATACTTTCAGTCAGATATCCCTTTGTTCTTTGCTTTTTTTGCAAAAAAAAAATAACTTTCAAACTCAAACCCGAAAACTTTATTTCAATATCTACGTACTTATACCTACTTAGGTAAGTATAGTGTCAAGATATCCTTTTAACACAGATACATAAGTAAGTAAGTAAGTTTACAGTAGAACCCCTTTAGTACGACTCTTACGAGTAGGGTTTAGAGTCTCTTCAAATGTCAATTTTAACTAGATATCATTTTATAACTAAAAAAACATTTAAGACAATCAAAAATTAAGTTACTTATAAAGAGATTTCACTTTATTTTCAAATAATATGTATCAGTAAAATAGAAATAAGAATGAAAATAATAATTTAAGTTTCTACATATTCTATCTCTAGTAGTACAATATACATAGGTAGGTACATTTATTTCTCTATAAGAAATATACATAGGTAGGGTACTAGTAAATGTTCGCGTGCGTAACAAACTCAAAATTCTCCCCTTTTTTCCTATCCTTGGAGATACATGGATACTCCATGGTATACTTACATATATAAAAAGTCTAGAACTAGGACCCTTTATAAAGTACATAAGTATGTATATTTATCTCCATACAACGATATAACAGAATTACAGAGAGCCGAAAACCAAGCATCCTATTCTACAGCAACTTATAAGTTTTCAAGCCGAACTTTGAAAATTTCAGTCTCACTAGAGAACTTCTCAGCAGAACAACAAAATTCATAGAAATTGAAATTAAACCCTCAAAATCTTACCTTTTCATAAATTTTACCTTTTACAATAAGGGTACAATTGCCCTTAAAATTGCATCCAAGGTCTTTTATACTTGTACTTGTAAGTCTTGTATATAAGTACTTTTTGTATTTTGTACTGTTAAACTATAGTTGAAGTGAATTTAAGTGTTTTTCTTGTGTTTTTCGGCTTTAACAATCGAGAGAACAGTTATTGTAAGGTGTCATAAACCTTGTATATTTAACCAAATTATAAGTACCTACCGTACTTATATGTACTGTGGATAAGATAGTGTGTAAGATAATAAACTAATTTAATTTCAAAGTATGAACTTGGAGTTCTCCAATATTTCATATTAGTAGTAGGTATTACTACAAGTTTCAATCAATTTACTAAATTGACCAAAAGTTTTCCAAGATATTTATAGATATTACCCATAGTACTAGTATACTAGTGCTGGTAATATAATAAAAGTTAACTTTATCCAGTAATTGGATTGGATTTTGATTGATGTATTAAGTATTACATATTACTTACACAAGTATCAGTAGACTAATAGTAGTACCAATATATAGATAAAAAAACCAGGGTTTTTTCTTATAAAAAATGTGAGAAAGTTTGACAGACTCTTCTGCTACTACTAAAGTACTAGGAGATCAGCTCCGATTAAATTTTGAGATTGCCAAAAAGGGCTGGTTCAAATTCAAGTGGATGTCTGAGAAATTTTTTTTCTTATTGGAAGTACCCTATATAATATTATAGGTACATAATCTTTTCTAAATCTGGTTGGAAAAAGTTGAAGAATATTCAGCAGAGAAGATTACGAAACTTGAGATTCTTTTTCGATTTCTTCATTTTATTCCTGTGGAAAATATAAAATCTTGGATTAAGGTATGTGTATATGCATTTAAATTGAATTGATCAATCTTGAGTATACTTTTTTCTTTTACCTACTTTATCTTTTATTTTATACCTACTCATAAACTTGAGTAGGTTTTCAAAAGGTTGTATGTAGTTTAAGTAAATTTAATAACAAAAAAGTAAGCAAATATCTTGAAGATATTTGAACTACCTATAAAGATAATTCAATTACTTTTTTGTCTTTTTACACTTTTAAATACCTATATATGTAAAAGAAAAGAGTGGGCAAAGGACACATTATGTAAATTTACATTCACTTTTAATGGCAGAAAAGACATTACAAGATATTAAATATTGGTTTAATGTATAAAAAATATACAGTAGGGTAGCACTATGAGGTAATTAAGTTATCTAAATTCACCTGAATAAAGCAAAGAATATCTTTGGGTTATTAAGGGCTCTCTGGAAAACCGAATAGATCCTTTCTGGAAAAATTCAAAAAGATTTATTCCCTACTTACCATTAGAAATTATTATTTTGAGAACATTTGAAATTTGAAGCCCATTTTTATGTAAATTATTTTTAGTAACTTCAGAGACAAGTCCTCAGGTCTCGAAGATATTGTATAAAATCTCAAATTTTTCAATTTTTAATCACTGAAAATTTGAAAATCAAGAGATTTTATGAGTCATAATTTATTTTAACAACCTAGTAAAAGATTTTTATGCGACAAAAAGAGGAACATTATAGGGAAATTTGTCTGTGCCAGAGTCAAAAGTAGATGGAAAAAGTTCATATAATATTTAAAATTTCATATTTCATAAAAGTCAACATTTCATTTTCATTTCATATATCTGGAGAATCCTACTTGTAGAAATATATAGTTACTGGACAGTATATAGTCTTACCTAGTAACTAGAACTAAATATGGGATCTAGAACACAGGTTTTCCAACTAACTATTTAATAATAAATATGGGGATTTAAATTTCATATTCATTTTCATATTCATAAGTACAACAGATATCTAATATACTATAATAAGTAAATGTATGGTGGTGGTTGGTGCAAAATGTTTCAAATAAATTATGAGCTCTCCCAAAGTCTGACTGAGAAAATTCATTTCGTGCTCGTTGAATTTTGAAACTGACTTTGAAGTAAGATTTGAATTTGGATAGACATGTTTATATACACAAAATACATAGTATGTAGTTCATATGAGCAAAATATTATGAATTTACTTTGATATTATTATTATTTTGATACACAGAAGAAGAGCATAATATTTGTATTTGTACTAGAAACTAGTGAAATATATGCACTTATAAAGTATGAAAAATGAAAAAAAGGGTAGAAATAACTCTTATTATGAGAAACGGACAGGAAAGACGGAGCCCTTTTCAAAACTCAAAAAAAACTCAAATCCATCTCGCTCATCGTAAACTAAATTTCATAAATATTTTACTATCTTTTTATTTCCATTACATTAGACCCATTCTTACCCTATAAACATTATTATGATAGTGCATAAGAGTAGCAACTTATGGAGCTTTGAGTATTCAAAAATGCAACCAAAAATTTGAGAGAAAACCCTCAAAAATCCCAGAAAGTACCTATACTACGTGTATGAAAATAAGTACAGGGGGGAATCCAAATCCAAATGCTTACTTTTATTATTATGATTTTTATCTATTTATCAAAATATGTATGACAAAATATCAAATTATAAAGGAAATTGAAAAATTGACTTGCTTTGAGAATTTCGAGATAAGATAATTGAGATAAAATATTTACTCTAAAATTGTAAAAAAAATTTGACAGTTACATAGTCATAATCTTAACAGATCGATGGTTCTTTAAAAATCCCTTAAAATTTCTAATTCTAAAGGCTCATTTTTGGTTCAAAAAGTAGGAAAATTTTCCGAAAAATGATAATTTTACATCTTTATTAAACTTTATTAAACGCATTTGATTTGTTAGATTTTAAAATTAAATGATAAAATTTCAATTTTAGACTAAAAACTGAAATATTTAATAGGGTACTTACTACTTATCTATAGCATTTGAATTTGAAAAGTCCGATTTTGAATTTTTTTTTTTACATTTTTGATGATTGAAGTATTTGACATATTTTTATTCGACCAAATGTTTTCTTAGATCCTACAGATCAGCAGACCTTTTTAAAAGTGAAGTTAAATCTCTTATATCCAAATTTTGAACCCTCAATCCTCAACTTTAGTGTACAATATATGTATATGTAAGTACTTATGTAGATCTCCCATTTCTATTTCTTTCTAAGAATTTAGATTTTATTTTCGAGGACATTATCCCTTTGATAATATATGCTTTGTGAAGGAGAGAAAGAAAAAAAAGTTTTTGAAAAATTTTGAATTCTGAACGGATGTCAAAGTATCTACATACTAGTACATAAAGTATGGTACAACCAGTCTGCTGTCTGTCATATGACCATATGATATAATGATATACCGGTTGCACAAAAGACCTTAAATTTCAAACCATTGATATTTGACGTTTCGAGACCCAAAAAATAGAAAAAAAGAGAAAAATCCCCTCCTATTTCTTCATACTATAAGGTATTGGAGATATACAGTGATGTACAAAAGTAAATTAGGAATAACTGTGTAGTGACAGTAAATGAACATCAATAACTTGAAAACAAATTTCTATTTAAAATTTCAAGTTTCTTTAAATCAAAATCGATTTTCTGGTTCAAAATATGGACTCAAAATGTCAAAAATGTTGAATGTCAATAATTCTCAAAATTTGCCTCAAAATTTTAATTCATTCATTTTACATTTACACTACATTATGTTGGTATGCAAATCATAAAATTTGCTTGTCATTTACTAGTAGAATCAAAAACAAAATTATTTAAAATCCCAAATTTGAAACACTTGAAGTATTTGGTATTACCGACTACTACTTGAATTAGATGAATTCGAAAATTATAAAATAAAAATTGGTCATAATTATTGTACAACCCTGTACATTTTTTATATAGAAAACTAACAATTATTTTGTGCAGTAGCTCTATTTACCTACTGGGTTTTAAATGAAATGAAAATAATTTTAGAAGTTTTCTACATCTATCTCAAATACCTATAGGATTTTTGTATAAAGGAGTCTATTTAGCAAATAATCGGAGGCTTTTGTGTTAGACCGCAGGTAGTATATTCGGTAATACCAAAGCTTTGACTATTTTCAAATTTCGAGTTTTGAGAAATGAGAAAAAAAAAGTTTAACCGACCCATAAACCAAAGATAGACTTTATCTTTACACACTCTAATAGTAAGTAGACCCTTATGGAGATAAATACATACCTAAGTATGTAAGTACTGCCAGTACTTATATCAGTAGTAGATACTTATTTAACTTTTACTCAAGTCTGAAATTCAATTCGAGACTCTCGTATCGTATCTACTTAAAATACATAACAAATGTACAAACGAGAGAAAAGAAAATTTTATCTTTTAAAAATATATGTATTTTTACATCTACTAATGATACACTCGAAGATTGGTTTAGAAGTTAGAAGCAGGAAAAGATATTTGACTAAAAGGAAATATAGGTATAAGGACTCTATGAAACTTATACTCGTACCTTTGTATGCTAGTAACTTACAATTAGCCCGCATTCAAGTATAAAAAAATCCTATTTTTAGATAAATTACACTGTAATTTGAGTTCCAAATTTGACAAAATTCGCCCATATCCTCTATTTTATAAGCCATAAAAACTCATTTACAACTTTTTTACTACCCTTAATTGAACTAAATTTGTCAGATTAAAAATGTAATAAAATACAAATAAGTAGTACAAAAAGTACAGGTTTACTTATATTAACTTGATACTAGAATTTCAACCTATAAATCAAAAATATCGGCTCAAAAGGCGATACTAAACTCAAATTCAGGCTTAGAAACTGGCCGAAACATCCATTTTTAGAAAATTTTAAGACATTTTTATCAAACTTATGTTAGATTAAATTGTGGATTGTTCAGTTTTATTCAGACTATTCATATTTCGAATACGAGTAGTTTGAATAAAAAAAATCACAATTTGTGAGATTTATCAGTAGTCGACGATTTTCGAGCTTTTCGATAGAGTTTTAGATCTTATACATGTAAAAATAGATATAATTTATAATAAAATTTAAAAGGCATACCTTTTTCTATAATAAATATACCAAAGTATGCTACTTTGACTATGTCAGACTTTTTCCAAAAATGTATTATTTGAATTAAGTAGTAAAAATCTCTTTCATTTTTCAAAATTCTAATCTCGAGTATTGTACTGCTACTCTATCCATTATGCATTATTCTTGGAGGCTGAAAACCAAAGTGTACATGTCCCTTATACCTTGTAGTACCCTACCTTATACATAATCATATGTACAGAAGGTAGTATGTATATGGTACATAATAGGAAAAAAAGTAAAAAATTTTAGGGATAATATAGAGGTAAAAAGGGATTTGTAGCATTTGTAAGGAAGGCATGCACAGAATAGTCAAGTAAAAATAATTTCTAGACAGAAAAGATAAAAAAGGATCGGTTCAAAAATCTCTATTACGATACTACCTTACCTATGTGTATGTGATAGAGCCCTTTGCTTTTGTGTCCTATTTTAATCCTACTTTTAGATTTAGATTTAATGCTACCTTATTTTTTATAAATTTATTTTTATTCAGATGTACCTACAATTTATATTGAACCTACATATTATTATGAAGGTAAGGTATAGGTATAGGCATAGGTAGGTCTATATTTGTTGTTTGTTTGGAATGTAAATTGCATGGCATGACTGCATTCAAATTCAAATCAGGGCCTAGGCTCAATTTGAATTGTTAGATTGGACAATTGTCTCCTATAATAATAATATCCCATTTTGGGAAACCTATCAAATTGGAACTTTTATAGTAAAATAATATACCTACTCAGGATCAATCTAAATTCAAATTTAAAGCCTTAGCACAAAATATAGATTATAGAAAATATGGCATTTTCCACTACATAAAAACTGTGGATAATTATTAAGAAAATAGCAGAAATCACAAAATGTAGGCTGAAAATTGATTTTTTGTGTTAATTTTCAAATTTTAGGAAGAAAGGTATCAAAATATTGATTCGTTATTTTCACTAGTTCACTAGTATGTAATTTGATTGTACGATTATTGAACAAAAGTGAGAATTGAATTGAATTATAATTTGAAAGGTTCCCCTCTAACGTAATAGTAATAATAGAAGGCTTGAAAATTTTGAGATTTGAATTTGGAGACTCAGATTGATGGTTACGAGGACATATCTTGGTATTATATCTGAATCCTGAGTCCTGAGTTGAATTTACTCACTTTATTCAGATTTATAATATAAATACAAAGTCCTATATATATATCAGTACTTAAGTATCTATCTACTTGCATAATAGTAGGATAGCATAGTAGATGGAAATGGAAACTTGTTGTTGAGGTTTGATCTTGATATTTCAGAATTCATTTCAATTTCACCCTTAGCTCGACACTTTCCGACGACAGCTTTGGTGTAGACCTCAGACTCTGAAAGTCAAACGTCAAGCCTCCAGTACCAGTACCTACTAGACCAGGCAGAACCAGATAGACAGATTCTAAATAAAATAAATTCAAGAAAATAAAATTCAGAATAGTTGTGTAAGATTCAAAATCAACGAACCGACTCACCGAAACTACACTTACAATTTAAACCTCGAAATTTCTTCACTTTTTTTCTACAGGGGCTTCGAAAGGAAAACAAACACAAACATTTATTTCCATACACTTTACTTTTACGAGAACCAATATGGTTTTTTATACCTAACCTAAGCAAAAAAACACTAAACTCAGGGCAAAAATATCAAAAAAAAAATCACAAGATTGTATCGGCTTTGACTCGATGTAACAACTCGATTTAATAGAGGAGTTTTATAAAGTAAGGTACTTTTTACGCTAATTAATATTATTTTACATATTGGTTTAATTATTTTAGTTATATTTGTGTCATTTTTAGCAATTTTATTTTCGACTACGGTTCATATTATATTGTATTATTTTCTATTTAAACAATTTTATCAAGGTTTATTTTGGCTTTGATACTTTTGTCACCGTTTGCGTAAAACTTGATGAGTAAAATGAAATAACTATAAAGTCTACTTCTGTGAAAGAAATCACAAAATTGCAGAATCTGCTAGGACCTTAACGAAAGTCTTAAAGTTTTTTTTGAGGAAAAAAAACACTTTAAAGATTATATTCATATATTTATATACTGTAGACTGTATATAGAAAATGGGCATTCTTATAGTTTAAATGCATTTCATTTGAACCAGGCAGTATGCAGAGTGTAGTAGGTGAATATATCTATTGTAGATTTACATGTCTTGAAGTAAATTTTACATAAACCTTCATAAAATCACATAAAATACTTTGTATTAGCTATATAACCTACATTTATGTTGAAAATATGAGCTTTTTGTGCACCATAAATAAGATACATAAAGTAGAGTAAGAGGAGTAGGAGAGTCGGATTATTGCTTATCCTTATAGTTAGTGGGAAATGGGAAAAATTTAAGCTCCCATCCAGAGATTTCCCATGGTAACCTCATATTATTTAGAATCCAGATACAGCTCAACTTCTCTATAAAGTAGGCTGGATATCTACCTTAACACACTTTGTACTTCACTAGGAATTTGTTACTACTACTAGGTATGGTTGTAAAAGATATTTTCATCTTTTTGACCGATTTATATGCTTTTAAAACTTGAAAATTTGATATTTCAGGACAAAAAATTTATAAAATCTCGTCTAGATACGATTTTAAACCTTAATAAAACGTAAAATGTTATACGATTTTCAAAAATTTACCTGTAATTTTGTTTCTTTTGTATAAAAAGACTGTAAAATATAGATTTTAAACTAGATTTTCCCAATATCGGCTACTTTGTAGAGAACTTCAAGGTATTGATAACCTATATCCTTGGACAATTTCATATTTGAAATAGAAATTCAGCAGGTACAATGTTATAGAATGGAATTGAAAGAAAATTTCATTACGAATGAAAGCTTACATTTTATGAGAACCATAGGCTGCGCAAAGGGGAAATAGAGATCAGAAAGTAAAGTTTGCAAAGAATGAATGCAAATGTCTGAAAAAGTACCTATATATTTATTTTAGAGATACCTAAAAACCTTACCAGTATGTATTACAATATCGCAGTACCTAGTAGTACCTACTACAAGTAAAGTACATATAAATATACATAGTACGGAAATGAAAGTAGGATGATTTCACATTTTCTGCAATATATAATAATGGCTCTAGTCCTCCACTTAAAATAATAATAATAAGATCAAAATTGAATGAGAATTTTCGTCTTGAGCTTAGGTTCTATAAGCTCTAATAGTAAGTTTGAGATTCAAATTTGAATTTCTTACTTTTGCTCGATGTGCAATTGTAATTGTAATTTATTTTTATTTGTCCTATTCTCAATTCAAGATCAAAGAAACGATGTTTTCCAGCGATTAGAATGAATTTCTAACACTTTTACTGGTAGACTACAATAGTATAGTAGTACAATGGATGGACTTAAAAGCTTTAAAAAACTCTATGGATTTACAAATATCCATCAAATACACTACAGTATAAGTATAAGGGTTCAAAGTGCTCAAAATAAAAGAAAACTAGTTTCAAAGGACTTTTTTTCCACTTTTTACACTGTAAATGTAAAGAGTAAGATGTACAAAACTTTGCATATTTGATTCAATTCTCAGAGAAATTTTTAAAAGTTTTCTCCGAGAATAATAAAACTCTAGGTGGGTTATATTTAAAGACCCTGGAATCAGATTGAATGTATGTAGTATATGAACTTATTGTATCATAAAAGGTGAAAAAGTATAAAAAAAAGGATAGGGGAAAGTATTATATGTATCTGTATGTATGTGAGATACAAGTAGGTATAAATTTAAGTTCTGTATTAAAAATATTTTTTACTCTTTTTTTTACATAAAAAGGGCTTGCTTTACAATTTCTACTTTTCATTTTGAATTTTTGGAGCAAAATATGTTTCTCATTAGATCCATATTCTTTTCATATTCTTACTTTTTCAAAGGCTTCTTTATACTTAAATTGAGTAGAATTCATAAAATGTTCTTTCTACTTTTTACTTTCTACTACTACTTGCAAAACTTGAAAATTCGCTTAAATTCTCTTTTTGTGTACACTTTTGATGTTGTGAATTTTGAGTCTGTTCAAGTAATACTAGAAAAGTAGTAGTAGTAGTAGTAGTTGAAATAGTAATAGGTAATACTGGATATTTTATTTTATTCTGCCCAACTATTTAGACAGACTGACAGACAGACTGGCACTTGTACAGGGAAGGCAAAAATCAGAAATTTTCTAAATATTTCCAGTTTTTGCATTCAACTCTGGTTTACTACTACTGGCCAATTTGCTAATTTATCTCTAAAAAACCAAATTTTGACTCAACTTTACTTTCAATTTCTGATAATAATTTGCCATTTAAACATGTAATTATTCGCTTTTTCGAAAAATTCTGACAATTTCTTAACCATTTCGAATAATTTTGAAGCTCAAGATTTTATTTAAAGTTGAATAAGGATGGCTCTTTCTAAACAGATTTTTCACTAGCTTTTCATTAATTGCTGAGATTTGGTTTTACAGAGCTGAAACTTTACAATATATACAAAGCTATTATTATGATTTTTCAACTTACTTAACTTTATGCAGTTTTGAGTTTATAATTACCAATAAAAATCTAATATAGTTACAACCCTGGAGTTAATGTAGAACTAGTTGAACTAATGTTTTTCCCAGATTTGTGATATTTGAAGCAAAAATCCTTTTATTATACAGAGGAGATGCAAACGTGTGGAAAGAATTCATCTATCTATCTCGAATCTCAGATTTTTTTCCATTTTATTTTGTGTACATTTAAGAGAAATACATATTTCGTTACATATCCACCAGTATAATAATATCAAATACATATGAGCACATCTACTATCAGTAGTACCCTACTACAGAATAGTACTACTAGTGGGGCAAACATTCATTACATATACCCATATGAATGTAATAGTAATAATAGTACAGTAGATTCGGTATTTGTAAGTTTTTTGTGCCGAGATCGATCAATAATTTTTGTTCCACGAGTAAACATGAGGAAATAAACGAACTGGAGAAACGCTCCAGGCCACCTACTCTGATTATTTTTCATACATTTTATACACTACTAGTGCTCTTTGCAAAATTCGGAAATAAGAAAACCATCATATTTATAAGGGGATTTGAGGCTTAAAAATAGTTTTCAACAATTTATTGAAAGCTCGAAATTCAATACTTTTAATTACCTCTAAAGTCAAAGAATATGCAATCTAAACTTAAAAAGATCTTACAGTATAGTATAGTGTCATAAAAGCGTTTCAAATTCATATTTGAAATCACGAAATAAGCCAAACATTTTGATTATTATGGTTGTCGGCGATTGTTTTATCTGTGGAATTTATTGAGAAAATTGAATAAAATTTCAGAGCTGAGATTCTGAATTATGTAAGATAAAAAAACCAATGTTTAAATTTATAAAAATTTATATTACCCAATATAGCAGATCTGTAATTACCAGATCTAAATATTTATATTTGCTTTCATTAGGCTTTAAATTGACTATAAATATATACATAAAGGTACAAGTATCTTTTAATAGAAAATATGGAAAATTTAGACCATATTTTTGAAATAATTTTAGCGAGCTGTTAAGCAAGTTAAAGATGGTTCACTTCATATGTTATTAAAACAAAGTTTGTAGTCCTAAAATAAACTCAACAACTCTTCTGGGTAGATATCCCCATTACACAACATTACATTACATCCTTGGCTTGATTACTGTATTAAATCATGGTATATGATTAACCCGGAAGCTAAATAAGATTCCCATATAAAATACTTATGACTTGTACTCTTACTACTACTCGACTAATTCTCTGGAGAAAAGTCTCTAAAATCTCAAAACCCAACTTTTTATGATGTAAAAAGTAAAAGCAGCACAATCCTCAAAACTTGTGCCAAAAGCAAAGGTTGCAAAAAGTTCTTCCACAATTTCCAAGTTTTTCATTCCAAGTCCAAATCCAAATCTTTCAAAATCTGTATAATGGATAGTTTTTGCTCTCAAAATTTAGAACTTAAAAATTATACTTTTAAGACACACTTTGAACTTTTGAATAGTTAGATCTCTCATGGTGTTTTCAATTTGATCCTGTGGAGAGATATCTGAGCCAATTGCTTCATGATTTTAGAGTATAAATAAACCCCATTTATATGGGATTTTAAAGGTAAAGGTCCCCATTGACAAGTGAACCAGCAGGATCATAGTTAAAAGTAAAGTTACAAGAAAACACAGAAAGTGGTCCTGGACGGATTTCTATTCGACTCTTGTTGACTCTTCTGAGGTAGTTTGAGTTTCTTTGTTTTTCAAACCCCTCAAGATCTTAAAAAATGTATTATTTGTACAGAAATATATTTTCTAGTACTATGTACATTGCATTGGTAGATATTTAAGGGCCAAGTACTTATAATAAGGTATGCTGCTACAGAATAGGTATAGGTACTTGTATTTGAGCAAAAGCAAAAGGCACATAGTGATAGTATATGGCTCGAAGGGCATCGAAATTTATGATCATTATAGAGATGTCAGCCTGTCAAGAAAAAAGTTCACTTTTTTTTCTTCCAACAAACTACTAACTACTTACTAGGTACTAGTTTCTATGCTCAAATAGATACCCGCAAGATAACTGGATAGGACTTGAGGTAGTGGCAGATCATGACAAAGTATCCAAAAATTCTCATCTGAAATTCTAAAATTATTTTTAAAAAACTACGTAAATATACACATAACATACATACACCCCAAGTATCTAATTAGTTTCTCAGAATCAATTGTCGAAATATCAAGCACCAATATTTGAACGGGATCCTTAAATATTGGACAAATATTCTTTTTACCTAAATTAAGCTTAAAGTCCAAAATGCTTCAGTAAAATTTGATAAATTGCAAAATTTGATAAATTAAAATGTCTTTTGAAGTCGTAAAATAAGATTCTTGGAGCAAGATTACTTTATAGAAAATTGGGGATCCTTTTGATGAGATAGCGGACAAATGCTTGTCAAATTCTCTATTTTATATCATTTTGGCTTTTGTATAAATGACAGTGATTAGTTTTGATAAATATATAATAATGCTATGAACTCAAATACGAGTATAAGAGTAAAAAACTGAGAAACGGACAGATAAATGAAAAAAAGCTCTGGAAAATTTTTTGACTTCCAGCCCTCCAGCTCTTGACTCGAGTAGTTCCAGATCGAGAAACAGAAAAATGAAATGAATTATATTAAATTACTCACCATGATATATGGCATACCTATCTGATAGTATAAATACATTACAAGTATCCTACTACTTATACTAGTAGTACCCTACCTACCTAGTAGAGCAGAGAATTTAAACCTCAGGAAAAATTATTAATGATTTCCAAGATTAGTCAAATTCACAATCTCGACACAAATTATCTACATAGACTCATACGGATATAAAAACTCAAGTCTACCTAAAATTTCATAAAACCGAGCTAAAATTTTAATTTAAAGTCCACATTTTATAAACTTTGTAGTAAAAAAAATGGTTTTTTATCCAGGGTATTTTATTCGGTTTGGTTCCTGCCCACCTTGTGGATATTTTACTTTCATTTATTTTATTTCTCAAGTCGAATAAAAAAATAAAAAAGATTTTTCACAATCTGATATATTAGTACTACCTACATATATGTACTTGTTATATATACTGTTACTACCTATACATACATAGACTACAATAGTAAGTACCCTACTGCTAATAATACTGCTTTATCTGAAGGTATAAGCCATAAGCAATTCTAAAAAATAAATTGCAGAACATTTCACATACTGGAGGATTTATGAATCTAGCAGACATTATATGGAACTTTTTGAAAAACCTCAAATATCACTGTTGGTACTTATAGGTTCCTATTAACTATCGGTATAACGGCATAGGAAATATTACATTCATAATACGGCAAGTTCTAGTACCTATATACAGTAAAATGTATATAAAAAGTTCTCTATTCACATCAAAAGTCGTTACAAGTCCAGAAATAATATAATAATAGCTAAATAGAGAAATTGTGCTTTTGAATTCACAAAATTCACAAACTTTGATACTTGATAAGCCCTTACAATGTACTTTTATTTCATTACAATATTTTCTATATTATGTTACATATAATATTAGTATTTAACTTGTGCAAATACAAAGTAATGATATAAACTGAGATTAGTAGGCCCATTACAATTGTTTACATTTAATATAATATAGCTTTTATTAAAGATAAAATTATTCTCAAAATAATTCCCCATAAAGATTTGCGGGGATTTTAGAATTTATATTATACAATTTCAAAGCAGCAAAACTTCAAAAGGATTTTCCAAAAATCAAAGGTAATATTGAAATATTATATTTACCTTATAGCTCAAATACTAGTATAAGTAGGTAGTACTGGTACTTGAACTAAAAATATTCGTTATAAATCCGTTTTTTTGCGATGGCAAATCCACTTTAGGGAATTTATGGGATTTTCTAAAAGGTATCAAATTTCTCATAAAATATGAGTAGGATATACAAGTATAAAAGGATTTGGGAAATTGCACAAGTTTTGAAATTTTAAAGTTTAGAGAATTTTCAAAAGGGTTGGGATTGGGATTGGATTACTTTACCAAGTACAAGTAAGTACAAGAGATTATCAAGTAGCAAAAATATCAAATTTATTTAATTTGGCTACATTTTTACTATGCTTATATGGATGACTAAGGATGAGTTTAGAGTTTAGACTATTTTTTATTGGTACCTGATGTTTATTACTCACTAGATTGTAATGATTTCATGATTTTTTTTCAAGAAATCTTTTAAATTGGGTAGTTTTACCTATACATGTAATTCTTATGACTCATTTCACATTGAATTTATTTTTTCTCGCCTCGTTATTCCCGACCATTTGTACAAGTAAATGGGTAAATAACATTTGGTTGATGCTTTTATTTGAATTTGAAAAAGTTAATCTACCAGTAAGCATATACGAGTATGTATAGTAAAAGGATAGGCAAATTCAACATATGTGAGAAAGTATCGGGGAGAATAACAATTTATTTTCAAACCCTTCAAAGTCGAGCAATTTAAACTTAAAAAGATATAGCAAATACACATTAAAATCAGGGTTGGTATCCTTCAGTTCTTTATCACCGTATTTAAAAAAAGTTTGAGCTATCTGAATTTTCAAAAAAATGACAAAATCTGCCTTTTAATAAGCATAAAATCAAGTTAAGACTTTAGTAGAAATTGAAGAAATGCTTTTTTGATTCAAGAAGGTTTCTACTGTAGAGTATAAATATAAATAATTGAAAAAAATTCTATTTAAATTAATAAAATGCTGAAAAAAATTGAGTTTTTGAAGCCAAAATTTGAGAAAAATTTGTAAAAAATAAGATTTTTTTGATGTAAAAAAGTGAGGAAATTTAGTTTTTGAGTTTACAAATATTAAACTATAGGTAGTTCTTTACCTTGAGTTTTAAATTATTTTTTGTAAAACTTTAAATCCTTTTGAAAATTTTAAATTTTATTAGAGTACCCTGACTATGAAATAAAGTTTTTGGAAGAGCCCTATTTGCCGAGTATATAACTTCTTATCGGTCATTTCAATTTATAACAAAAGAACATTTGTAAATATATATTTAAGAGATAAGTTGTAAAAAAAAGATAGAATATATCTTTTCTAATGTGCCTACCAATCTAGCTTAAGTTATAGAGATACTTAAAAAGTTCCATGATTACTTTTAACTCATATTTATATAATATCTGTACGGTTATAAACTCTAAACTAAAATGAAATTCTCATTACCCAGATACACAATTTGGAGTTTGGTATTCATAAAGAAAAATGGTTCAATTACATCCCCTTTATTTCTAAACAAAAACTACTATATTTTTTAGTATAATTAGGCAATTTTTTTCTTTATTTTAAGCCTTTACACCATAGTACAGAGTCCTTATACTAGGTTTGAAAATCGAAGAATTTTTTTATATTTTTTGAGATTAATGCTTCAAAGTCAAATTAAAATCTCAGCCTTGATTTCCTATGTTTAACATACTTATTATGTAATATCTTATGAGGTTTATCTTGGGTGTATATCGCCTGTTCAGCAACTATTTAAAAGCTATTCTGTAATTTGAGAAGTAGATCTCGGTAGTAGATAACCAATCTAAGGGTCTGAGCTTAAGGAAAATTATTTCTGACAATCTGACAGTTTAACTTCACTTTTTTTCTTCTGCTTAAGATATAATTTGATTCATTTCCTTCCACTAACTACATACTATACTGTAAAAGTACCAGGATTAGGGATACTTATTGCATTATTTAAGTCTGGGGAAAAATTACACAATTTTCTCTAATAATCTGAGAGTAATTTGAGTAAAAAGGAAATCATATTTCTTCTAGTTAAAAATGTATTAAAATCTGTGTCCCTTAAGTCATTTACATACTCATAAATACCAGCACTAGTACATAATGCATATGTAGTAAGGACCCTGGAAAATATTTCAGATGGTTCAGATAATGTAATTGAATTGACTGACTGACGGGCTAATTAGACTTGAGTTTTCAGGGCCCTAGAGCACTGTATCTTGATTTATTTATATATCCTACTCAAAAAATATTTCAATTGTTCTTATCAACATTCTAAATTCTAATACTTAAGAATTAATTCTTTTTTTCCCATTTTGTCATTCGACACAATATCAAAAACTGTCTATCAAACAAGATTGAAATTTGTTCTAATTTCTGAGATTTTTGACGGGCATTAGACATTTTTATTAATTTTTAAAGGATAAACTTTGCTCTATTTTGATTTTTTAACATTTTTTAAAAAATTTTGAATATTTTACAGTATTTTATTTTCCAGTTTTAGTCAAATTTTGAACTTGATAGAAGTCTAATTAGGTAATTAGGTCTAAAACATTAAATCAAATAGCATTTAATGTTAAAAATATTTTTAGTTTTATTTTATTTTGGTTTAAAATGATGATTTTTTGGTAAAAATGCTCACTTTTATAAAGAATTCTAGTTCTAGTAAAATAGTAAGGTATTAAATATGTAGTTTGGACAATATTGAATTGAAACTGATAAACTGACAAGAAAAACAAAGAATCATATTTCAATGGAGCTCGTTACTAATCAAAATCTGAATCTAAAGGGTCTTGGGTTTAAATTCTAAAATTAAGGATCGAAAACATTTTGAGGTTTTTTTGAGGCTCCCACAGCATGATATTTTGACTCGGCATACTCCTAACTTTTATTCGAGAGATTCGAGTCGATTTTTTTAAAACTTTTTGTTGTACCCTGTAATACATAGCTAGGTATACGATAGTAGAATAGAAGTAATAATATTCTTAAATTTCTTATTTTGTTATAACAAAATATGATTCTACACGCCTTAAAGAGATTTTTCTCACAGGGAGACTTTGTGCCTAAGGGCTCAAAAATATTTGTACACATCATTATATCCTTCAAATTCAAGTCTCTCATTCGATTCTACAGCAAGTACTTATATCTTTATGTACGATACGAGTACATACTTTGGTATAGAAGAGAGTTAAATCTTTAACTTTAAGGGGCTTGTCTTGCTCAATTTTTATACACGAGTATTATTGTCGGTACATAATTCAGAATCAGAATTGAAAATGAAAGCAACTTTGTCTCACATTTA
Organism: Nanhermannia cf. coronata Gr-Ori-00579; assembly: GCA_034699045.1. NCBI lineage: Eukaryota > Metazoa > Arthropoda > Arachnida > Sarcoptiformes > Nanhermanniidae > Nanhermannia > Nanhermannia cf. coronata Gr-Ori-00579. The sequence goes on along the minus strand of JAQIXA010000134.1, from coordinate 2,922 downwards.
TACTTGGAAAAAAGCTCATGTACTACAGATACTCTTACTTCTGTACTGTACGAGAGATTTAGAGCTTAAAAAATACAAAAATTGAATCGGATTTCAAGATTTTGTTATACTTTTCTCTCTTTTTTAAGTCCTCAAGTCGGATATTTTAGAACAGAGACTTTGAAAAGTACAAATTCAAAAAAACAGGAGGATTTAAATGAATTTAGTAATGAAATTTGTTCTTAAGCACTATTTTTAAGCATCTGTGGACAAATGCTATTTAGTAGAACGGAAATGAAAATATCAAGTAGTTTAAATCTCTTATCTATTGAACTTTAGAATAGGTATTTATAATGCTAAAAATTACTAAAAACATGTTCAAATTATAAAGATTGCTTTTTTAATTTTATAAAAATAAAAAAATTCTATGATTTTCTCCATTTTTGATCAATATTTCTCCAGAAAAAACGCGTTAAATCAAAATAACTTTAATTTTAATTATAATTACAAGCTTAAAATATCTTACTTTTGAAAAACCTTGTATAATATAGGTGCAATTCTCGCTAGAGCTCAGGCATTTGTAAAAAAAGTAGTAGGTATGTATATAATGTATGTGTAGTACAAAAATGGTGCAAAAGTACGGTAGTTTAGATATATCAGTAGGTGCACACATACTGTAGGTTTTTCCCCAAGATAGAGACTTGACCTGTCAACATAAATTAGAATTACATTTGGATTTGTCTTTAGCTCTTTAGGGCCAAACTTTGGGCACCAAACGAGCTCAAATCCAAACTCTAAAAAGGACCAGGAGCAGAACCTCAAAGAAAGATGGATAGATTCTCTTTTACTACCACGATTTAGTCTACTTTTTTAGCTTCTACATAGTGGCTTTTACCTTTACACAAGCTACCTAGATAAATCTACTTAAGAAGGGCCCCCACATTTTAATTTATATCGCTTAAAACTATAAAATTTATAACTGCTAGCTACATATAATCTACTTTTTCCAAATCTAAAGTGGTCTCATTTATTTTAAAAACCTATATGATACCTTTTCAAAAAAGAATTTATCAAAAGATAATTTCGAAAATTTTGATTATTTACCTTTATAAAGTACTTACCCTCAAAATCGTAGTATAATCTGTCATTGTCTGAACTTATGAATTTATTATAGTTTTTCAACCTAAAATGCGGATATTTTAAGACTTTATTTACATGAAGTAAAAGTAAAATAATTTGAAAATATCTCAAAAGGACAGATGAACACTTGACACTGACTTTGACTTAAGACTTTGATAATACATTTTTAAGTATAAAAAAAAAGAGTAAAGAAATTGGGGGGATAAAAACACGGAAGATCTTAACTCACAATTTACTTTACAAAATCCCTTTTGAACTTTTTATTCCCTTAGCTCGAGTATAGTGGGTATATAGGAGCCTTAAAAGAATTTTTATTTTCGAGATCAGTTTGAAAGTAAAAGTAAAAAGTGTACTGTCATAAATAGATATATCTTTTATTCAATTCTCTTGACACATTTTGTCCCTACTTGTAGTAGAGTACTGCTGGTGTATAAGGTACCTTTAATTTATAGCATTTTTTCTGCATTTTCGAATGTTTTTGAGTTTGTCTGATGAATCTTTTTTAATTTGGCGAAAGTGTGGCCCATTATTGCTATTAGTATTAAGCCTGATATTTTATGCTTTTTAGCTCGCATTTGCTTGAAATATGGAAAATAATACCCACATATTTGAGTTATCATTCTAACATAGTATATTTAAGTATCAGGCAAATGCTTAGTACTAGTACATGTCATTTTTTAGACAAAACCTTAATATTACAATTTTCATGAAAAATAATTTTGACATAATACTTTGTAGTTTGATTAAATACTATAAATCTCCAATTTCGTTCCTTTTGAAGATTTTTTAGACATTTTTAAAATAGAATTCTTGAATTTCAATACTTTTGTTAATTTTTTGAATAATTTGAGATATATTTTGATATTGAATGGTTATTTTTTGTTTTTGATTCTGCTTTCTTGATGGTCATTATGTTATACTATTTCCTCGGTTTTCGATTTTGTCGGCAAAGCCAAGTTGAGGCTTTTTACCCGACAAATATGCAAATACTAATATATATTTGGCTCTAATGTTCTTACTCAAAAACCCCTTTTCCATTTTCTATAATTTATTAGTGAAATTAGAGGGTAAAAGCACTTTCATTCTTATATCAGTGTAACTAGTATAAGTATTATACCTACTCAAAGAATAAATACATAAAGTAAAGCCTTAAAACTACCAGAAATTTGGAATTTCGAACTAGAGTCAGTTCCTGTCCTAACTAATAATCAGTATACTCACTTACTAGAACTAGTACCATATATTAATGCCTTTTCTATAGATAAATTTATATCTTTGCATTAATTTCTAAGATATGATTTACATCTTTGCATTAAAATGTTTCTTTACTTTCGAGTAGTTTGGAGATCAACTAAAATTTTCGGTAGAATTCTCGAGGAAAACACTAACTCTTAATCTTAATCTAAATGTCAATTTTGTTCATCTGGCTGATTAGCGAATAAATGAATCTTAAATACCTCGAAAATAGTCTTAAAATTCATTTTCAAAAACTTAAAACCCAAATTTAGGATAATTTATACAGAGTAGTTTAAAAATAAGTCAATCTGCATGAAACTACTTAACAAATTTTGCTTAATAAAAGCGTTGAAATTTTGCTATTTATGATTTTGATTCGATGTTTAAGTTATTAAATAATCATTTCTCTAAAAAAATTATTCAGTTTTTTGAATCTTCCATTTAATTATTTTTAAATCTCAAAATTTTGCTAGTTATTGTTTATAGACCTCTACACTGAGAAAAATTGGTGATGATTTTTTACTACCAGAGCTGGTGAAATTATATAATCCCACCAAAATGGTGATA
>JAQIXA010000133.1:0-60952 GCA_034699045.1 Nanhermannia cf. coronata Gr-Ori-00579 | reverse complement strand
AATATGTGGACATTCAAGAGCAGAATTGCTCAATAGTTCTACTATCAAGTCCAACTTATATAATAATAATAATAATTAATTTTTCATGAGAAAGCAAGACCCTTTCGGGTATTTCAGAGCTGATTATGAGAATAATGAATAGAAGTAGAGAAGAAAGCTCATTTTTGAATATTTTTGTAAGTTTGATTGCTTTGCTTTAATTTTTAGACAAAAGTCCAAAAAGGCGATGAAGAAAGAGGCAAAGGACGCAGTCAAGGCTGCCAAGAAAGAGGTAGATACCTACTTATTACCAATTTTACTTACCTAATAAATGTTTATAAATTCGATTTATTGTTATGATTTAAGGCTGTCAAGGATAATATGGAGAATGTGGTTGAAGCTGAAGACTATTCAAGTGGGAATTATGGCCTTCGTCCACTAAACCAATCTCAAGAGAAAGTGAAAAGAAAAGTCATAAGTGTTGTCAACGTTGATAAAAATTTTGCTGACCAGTGTATTTGGATTAGAGCAAGACTTCATACTTCTAGAGCTAAGGGGAAACAATGTTTTGTGGTTCTGAGACAAGGTCGATCAACTATTCAAGGGATTCTTGAAGTTTCTCCAGAAATAAGTAAACAAATGGTCAAATTTGTATCAATGTAAGATATTTTGACATAATTATAGATTATAAATTTATGGAAATAGCTTAAATTACGATTACGCAATTTTTTATTATTTTACAGGATAACAAAAGAATCGATTGTTGACGTTTACGGGGAGATTAAAAATGTGCCAAAGCCAGTTGAAGGATGCACACAATCTTTGGTTGAAATTGTTTGTAAGGAATTCTGGGTAATAAGTGCTGCTGAGCCACGTCTTCCACTACAAGTTACGGATGCTTCTAGACCAGAACCACCAGAGAATGTAAAAATTATAACTAACATAAAAAGTTTTATATTCGTGTATCTTGATAATTTCTTTTTCTATAGGATCAAGAGGATGTTTTGAATATTCGTGTAAATCAAGATACTCGGCTTGATAATCGTGTGATAGATTTGAGAACACCAACTAATCAAGCAAGTATGTCAGAAACTCAAATATTTTCCAAGTTTTTATTTTATCACTGTATTTTATAGTCTATAGAATTGAAGCAGGAGTTTGTCATTTTTTCAGAGAGTCTTTGGCTGGAAGGGTATAAAAATTCAATAAAAAACTCAAACAAGATTTTAATAATTTTAATTAATTAATTTAATTAATGTTTTTTTTTCTATTTCAAGGGCTTTGTTGAAATTCATACACCAAAAATTATATCAGCTGCCAGTGAAGGAGGTGCAAATGTATTCACAGTATCATATTTCAAAGGTTCAGCATATTTAGGTAATTTCAAACAAAATCTAGCATAGCTTAAAAATATATTATATTTTCTAAACTAAACTAATGTGGAACAATTTCGAATTTTAGCTCAAAGTCCTCAACTTTATAAGCAAATGGTTAGCATCCTTTAATTATATTTTGTACACGACTTGATTTTTCAATAAGTTCTTTTTATATTGAATTAGGCAATAGCTGGAGGTATTTATTATTTGGAGATTTATATTATTTGTGAATTTAATATATTAAAATTTAAATGGTTTTATTTCTAGACTTTGAAAAAGTATATACTGTTGGTTCAGTATTCAGAGCTGAAGATAGCAATACACATCGTCATCTTACCGAATTTGTTGGTCTTGATTTGGAAATGGCTTTTGATTCTCATTATCATGAAGTCGTTGACACAATTGGGAACATGTTCACTGACATATTCCGTGGACTGAGGGATAAATATGCTGATGAAATACAAATGGTCAAGAGACAATATCCGGCTGAAGAGTTTACATTTTTAGATCCACCACTGAAACTTGAATATTGTCAAGGGGTGAAAATGCTCAGAGAGGCAGGAATTGAAATGGGTGACGAGGAAGGTTAGCAAAATATAATTTAAAATAGTTCCATTCCAAGACAATTTTTTAATATTTCCTGAATTTTTCTTATTAGATTTGTCAACTCCAAATGAAAAATTATTAGGAAAACTTGTCAAAGCAAAATATGATACAGATTTTTTCATTGTAAGACATTTATTTGAAATGAAACAATTTAAATTACTTTCAGTTAGAATTTTGACCAAAATTTCATTTTTCAAAGTATAAACCATATAATATTCGTAATATTTTTTTAGCTTGATAAATACCCATTACTGGTTCGACCATTTTACACAATGATGGACCCATCTAATCCAAAATATTCGAATTCATACGATATGTTTATGAGGGGAGAAGAAATTCTTTCAGGAGCTCAGCGTAAGTACTTTAAAGTTAAAGACTCTTTCTAACGATTTGTTATAAAAAAACATTATTTTTAGGTATACATGACCCTGTTGTAAGTTTTCAACTCGCACTATAAATATCTACTTATAATTTACTTTTACTCTTTTCATTCTCAATTTTAATATTTTTTTTCATTTTTAGCTATTAACAGAAAGAGCCAAACATCATGGAATCGATTTGGAAAAGATCAAGAGTTATATTGATGCTTTTAAATATGGTTGTCCTCCACATGCAGGTGGTGGAATTGGATTAGAAAGAGTCACAATGTTGTATTTGGGGCTTGACAATATTCGTAAAACATCAATGTTCCCCAGAGATCCAAAGAGAATTACTCCATAAATATTTTAGGGAAAAAATCAAACCAGTTTTTTCTAAATAAGTTTATACCTAAAAGTTTAAAAAGAGTAAATGTTTGTGTGCTGTGTGTTTTAGAATAGAAAATATTATTTACTTACAAGTAAGTATTCATATTTTATAAATTCTAAATTAGATTTTTTTTCCAGATTTGAAAACTTATTTATTCTGTTTGTAGTTAGAAATTAGGAATTGAAAGAAATATAATATCATTTCTCGTGTGTGTACCTATAAATTTAAAAGAATAAAAAAAGGAAACTATTGATTTCATATTGTAAATGAAATTGGTAAATTACCAATGTCAATTCAAAATGGAAATGGGATATTAATTTCTGCAAGATTATTTGATACAATAATTAAAATATGTCAGCATGTCGAGTATGTCAGTACTATTAAAATTACTACTACCTACTCAAGTTAGAATAGTAGGTACTCGAGTTCGAATCTTGTAATCATTAATCGATAGATCGTCATGACATCATTATAGGACAACAAAATCGGGTAAAATCCAGCAGTAAGCAATTGTGCTCTGCAAAGGGACCCTTATTACAATAACTGATAGTACTGTTGGTTAATTGATTTTATACTTAAGACTTAAGTCATAATTACTAGACTTGGGATAATTCAAAACCTTAATTGTAAGAAAAAATATCATTGTAAAATCTCCGATGGAAAAACTTTGTGCAGAAGAAGCGGAAATTAACCGTAAAATTCAGGAAATGTAAGTCAGAAATTCGAATAGTCATACATTTTACACCTGCCTGCCTGTAAAATATAGTAGGGTACTTGTACCCCTATATCTATTTATACAATTTTATGCTTATTTAAGCACATTTTAATGGGTTTAAAACTTGATTTTTCAAACAAACTCATTCTAAAAATAAAATTTCAAGTCTCACAAACTCGATTCGAAAACTAAAGATGGTTTTAAAGGATTTCACAACAAATTATTTATGTACCTTTGTCTTGCTATGCTAACTATACATGCAATATTGCATGCTAACTCGCTACTACATTTAAATTAAAATTCACTCTAGGTTTTTTGAAAGCCTTTTTTAAAAAATCATTTTAAATTTCAGAGAAAGAAAGCGAGTAGAAAAAGGCATGGTCAACTTGAGAGAGATTAAAAATCCTCAAGAAATCACTCTGATTGCAGAAGAAGAGAGGAATCGAGCTCTTGAAAGGAACTCTAAATTTCTTCAGGTATGTTTAAGTTAATTTTATTCCAAAGAAAGTAGAATCTTCATAAGGTACCTTATAGAGATATTTACTTTTTATCCTTTATGAAACTGAATATAATCTTGAATTTCAGGAGCTGAGCATCGAGTCAGGAAAATTGCACACCAAAAGAATGCTACCAATCCATACCAAATTAGAAGAGATAAGGAATCAAGTTTTCAGTAAATAAAATAAGAAAAGTTTGCAGATTTTTTAAAGTTTTTGTAATGGTTCAATGAGCCTTGGTACTTTTTTAAATGTTAGTTAAACATATATTTAAATAATAAACTCTGTAAAAGTATTAGTATCAGATGATATATATAAAAAGCTCAACTCATCCTTATCTGTATCATCCGTTTCGTGTTAACATTTTTTATCGTTTTTTGCCACACTAAACCATAAAATCGAGTATGAAAAGTTCTTTACATTTTTAACTGCTTTTTTTAAAAAGATCTTATAAATATAGTGTAAAAAAGATCTTTACTTTGTGTTTTTAAGATACCTACATTAGCATTTATTAACATTCAAAAATGTGCTTTTTATATGCATCCTTACTTAAATCCCTATAAAGATTGTTTTTTATACAAGTAGGTAGGTACTTACCTAAAATGAATTTTTTACAAGAATAAATATGAAATTATATTTTAAGTTTCGAGATACAATTACAAAACAACTAAACTAGGTACTTTATTTACATACATAGGGTATACCTACAAAGGTGAATAATATGTATAGGGTATTATAGGTATGGAGTACTTTCATTTATATGAGTCAGATGAGAATTGCTTTGTTTCAGTTTCATTTCAGTTCAGTTTTAGGCATTTTATTTAGACACAAGTACCTACAAGTTACAAGTATTCATGAGATTTTCAATTTTATAACTCGCTAACTGTAATTAAATTGAATCATTATAAATTCTTTAAATAAGTGATATACATATATATGACATGATATGGCAGGTGTGTGAGAATTGTGTAAGTAAAAATAAAAGTGCTAATTGTGAGTAATAAAGTTGAAATTTTACAAATTCAGAATCAGAAAGTGTAATAATAAATGCCTTTAAAACTTAAAAATGAAAGTGGCAATTAAAATATAGTTTTTACCCAAGTTAAAAAATTTTTAAAGCTGAAGTTTTGCCTATATTTATTATGCATAAAAAGTAATTGTATAATTCAAAGGACTAATAAAGTGTAGTTTTAGTTTAGCTGTCTCGATCAGCTTAGAATTTAGAAAAAGTTTAGAAAAACCAAAATTTTGCTCCAATATTTAGCAGCTAAAATCATCAAAATCAAGTAATTTAAAAGTTTTAACAGTATAGGTAATTAAGTTCAAGATTTCAAATTTCAAGTAGTGAAATCTGATCTGAATTCTAAATCTGAATTCTTTCAGAATTTTCAGATTCAGATTCTGAAATCTAAACAAAATCTGAAATCTGAATGTCTCTGGATTCTGAATAACAAATGTCACCAAACCGAGCAAAATTAGGTAATATAGCTCTTACAACTCCAATTTTAGCCTTTACGAGTAGGGTACCTACTTGTATCTGTACATTTGTAAAATTGAGAATGAGAATCGAATACGAAATATCGAGTATTGATTATCGAATATCGAGAATCGAGATCGAGTCGAGTAAAAAATCTCGTTTTTCTGTTGATGTCATTGTCATATTACCTTCTTACTCGGGCCCGGACCAAAGTTCATATTCATCACAGTTGTTATTAAGTCCATGTCCATTTTGATGACATTTGATTTTTGACCTTTACAAAGTAAATATTGAATTAAAGTTAAATCTCTCAAAACTCTAATCTACCATTAGAATATAAGTAAATAAGTTACCTACAGTTTTAAGTTGAAGTTCTCGGTCTCGATTCTCGACAATTCTCGATCTGTTTCGATTCTTTAGAGTATTTCAACTCTGAAATTGAAAAGCAAAATGATAGCCTGAATTTTGCATTGTATGACTGTTGGATTGGAGTTTTAGAATTTAGAACAGAATATGATATTTTACTGTTTACTACTGAATTAAATGAATAAGGAATTGACAGTATTGTAATTGTAATTATGTAGCTATTTTAGTTTTTTTCCTCCAACAGCCACAAAAATTGACCATCAAAATCAGAACAGTACAGTGAAAGGTCAAAGTCCAAAAATCAGTATCAGATTGTACAAAATTCGAAAAATGGTCAAAATTCAATAACTTGTCATCTAAAGCAATTAAAGTGAAATCTTTGGGACAAAATCCTTGTAAAATGTCCAGTAGACTTAAATATGGTCCCATAAAGAACTTAATTGATGCTTAATTGGTCATAATTAACTTTTTACAAAAAAATGGTCAACTTTTGACCATGCAATGCAATGTGTCCTACAAGTATCAGTTTACCCAGTAAATTGTCACTTTTTTTGTGACGACAACACAAAAAACCGGATTAGTTTGAGAATTTTACAAAAAAAATTGACAAAAAATATTTCCACGTAAGTAAAATATTTCTAAAATAATTTACAGTAATTTTTAATTATTTTAATTGTAATTAAAAGGACGTTTAACGACCAAATCGTGATCTCTAGCCATTAGTATAAGTACCGAGTTAAAATTGTGATATTTATCATCTGATTTAAAAAATTGGCCATCTGGCACTGGCAGGCCTTTGAACTTTGAATTAACAATTCTTCGGAATTAACAAATTTTTTTGTGGTTTATGAAAGTTAATTGTTTTATTAAACTTTAAATGGACTTAATTGAGATTACAATGATACCGTAGGATTAAGCCTACGATTGTCGTGTTGGCATTCAATTTAGATTGCTAATTGTACATAGAATTGTGTTAACTTTTAAATATGTCTTGATTTGCATCGACCAGGATTCGTCTCAGAATTGTAAGTATTTTAAGGGTAATTTAGCTTTGAAAAACCTAGTTTAAGCATCAATTTTACAGGTATTTGCTTATATGCATAGGTTGAGATTAATATCAGGTAATTATTGAGCTAAATAGGTAGATTTTAAATTTTACGTTATAAGTACTGGCAATACTGTATAAAGGTATATTATATAATTAAAAGTTGAAGGTCACTCTCTGACTGTCTCGATTCATTTAATATTATTTCAGCTCTGAAAAATGATATAAATATTATAATCTGAATTTTACATGTATGACTGCCTGTAGGTTGGAGTTTTAGGAGAAAATGTAGTATTTTAGTACTAATTAAATGAATAGGAATTGACTTATAATTATAATTGTAATTAGCTATTGTGTAACATTTTTATGATAATTATGGCCTAGTTTAATATTCATAAATTTACTAATGACTAATTTGATTATATTATTATTGTTTGTTCTATTTTACAGGCAAAGAAAATGAGACGGATAGTCAATAAATTGTACATATTTTACTTGCTGGTCTTTGGACTGTTTTTTTGGGCGATTGTTAAAAATATCAAAGTTGTGGATGAACCTTCCGATGGTGAACTGAAGAATCGAAATAATCTAAAGGATTCAAATGTAATTATCTTTTTTATATGGTTTAAATATATGTAGCTAATAATTATTATGATTGCGTATTGTCTTTTTACAGCTCCATTCGATAATATCCAACAAATTGGATGCTTTAGAGGGTGAAATCGCATCACAAAAAGAGTATTCAAATATTCTATTAAATAAAATTAAAGCAAAATATGAGTCTGAAAAAAACAATCCACCACAAGTTCCAGTTGATGGTGGTGAGCAGAATAATAATAATAATCAATTAGATAAGAATTCACTATTAGAAGAGGAGGATAATGTTGAGGATGATGAGAAGAGATTAGAGAAGCTCAAGTTGGAATTAGCAATAAATGATCATCAAGGCGAGATTAAAAGTGACGGTGAGGGTCATCAGAGGGTTGAAACTAATGCCAAAGAAGAGAAAGACAATTATGTAGACGGAGTTATTAGTGATAAAATAAGCGAGCCTGTGATAGCTGTTTTAGTGTTTGGTAAAAAAAATTATACAAATTATACCAGTTTTTTAAATAGAAGCTTCATTTATGTGTTTGGTTTTAAAATTATAGTTTGCAATCGTCCAACAATTAATAGATGTTTGGATAGCCTTTTTAAGGTTGGTATATTTTTAATTGTAATAACGGTTTTACTGATTTGAATATAGGTAATCATAATAAACTTTTGTTTCTTGTATTTTTCAGCATCGACCTTCAGCTGAAAAATTTCCAATTGTTGTTTCTCAGGATTGTGGTTCTCATCCTGCTACCACTTCTGTTCTGAAATCATATGGTGATCGATTCACTCATATAATGGTAATTTATACACTTGAAATCTTAAGAATTAAGTCCATTTTAAAAATAATTTTTTATTTTAGCAACCAGATTTAAGTGAAATTGGTAAGCAAAATTATAAACTAAAACAAGTTTTCACAATAAAAATATCAAGATTATGTAGCAATGTTAAATAGAGATTAATATTATTTGTTCTTTTACAGTTGTACCACCTAAAGAGAAAAAGTTAAAAGGATATTATAATATTGCTCGACATTACGGATGGTTCGTTGAATTTTAAAAATTTGAAGTTTTGGAAAAATTTGGATTTTAATATTTTGTTTTTATAGGGCTTTAAATTATACTTTTAATGTTCTCAAATATTCCAATGTTCTAATAGTGGAAGGTTCGTAATAAATAATTTATTTTAAAATATTCAAATCTTTTGAATTCCTATTCTGTTTTTTAGATGACCTTGAAATAGCACCAGATTTCTTTGAATATTTCTACGCTACTTTACCAATCTTAAGAAAGGATTCTAGTCTTTGGTGTGTCAGTGCTTGGAATGATAATGGGAAACCGAAAAGAATTAATAATTCCGCACCAGAATTATTACATAGGACAGATTTCTTTCCTGGTTTAGGATGGATGCTTACGAAAGAAATATGGAGTGAGTTGGCTGTAAAATGGCCAAGAAGGTACTTTGATTTGAATACTACTTTTTTCTACATTTTGACATTATGTAATGTGAATTATTAATTAGTTATTGGGATGACTGGATGAGAGAGCCTGCTCAAAGGTACATATTTAAAGATTAGAATTTCTAAAGACTATTGACTAGACTTACTTAATCTTTAATATAATAATAATATGTTATGTATTATATTTATCTCAAAGGAGAGAACGCTCTTGTATAAGACCAGAAATCTCAAGATCGAGTACGTTTGGAAAAAATGGAGTTAGTCAGTAAGTAAAGAATAAATTATATTTTTATTATACTTTTATAAAAATTCCCTTTATGAAGATATTTAATATAGGTAATATGAACAATAGTTATTGATTTATGTATTTTCTCTTTTGTCTTATTAATAGTGGAACCTATTTTCAAAATCATTTAAGATACATTAAGCTTAATGATCATTTTGTGCCTTTCACAACTATGGATATGAGTTATTTATTAAAGGTATACCCTACTTTTTTCCTTGATATTTTGCATAAAAATCGATATCTAATTTTTTTCTTATTTCAGGATAAATACGATGTTGACTTTGTTCGTAAAGTTTATTCAAGTCATTTAGGTGAGAAAATCAATATTTGCTCAATCAATATTATAGAGTAAAGCCTCGGCTATTACTATGATTATAAACCTATAATTTCTTATTACAATAATTAAAATTTATATTTGCAGTCAATTCAATAGAGGAGCTCATTAGGTTAACAACAGATAGTGATTCAACAACAGAATATCGCCTTACCTATAGAACCAAGATTGAATTTCGAGGTTTTGCCAAAAGATTAGAACTTATGGATGATTTTAGGGTGAGTGTTCTTTACATTTAAAAAAAATTAATACCTAGGCCTATAGGTACAAGTACTCGAGTAAATATTGATTTTTCTACTTTTTTTTATGTAAAGGGAGGAGTGCCAAGAACTGCTTACAGTATGAAAAACACCATTAAAAATTTATTAAAATTCTAATTTCTAAAATGTAATATTTTTCAATTAATTATAGGAGGAGTAGTTCCATTCATGTTCAACGATAAAAGAGTATATCTGGCTCCTGGTGCTAATTGGCAAAATTATCAACCGAATTAATTAAGTTGACATTACTTTTACTACTATTTCAAAAAAAATGCAATTTTATTTCAGGCAACGAACCACACGAACTATCAAGCAAATTTTAATACCAAAGTGTTTATAATATTTTTATCAAGTTTGCTAAAGTACCTTTCGTTAGTTTTTTTTTATAGAATATTGAGAATATTTAAAGCGTTTTTATTCCGAATTATGATATTTTATCTTCCAAATTTTTTAATTTCGAAACTATTTAATCTCTTACACATATTTTATACTAAAACTGTATAAATACGCACAAAGTCCAATAATTTATATCACTTATTATAGTTTAGATAGATTAATAATTAAAAACAATTCTACGATTTAGAATTATATTATATTTATAGGGACCTTCAGACATGTAGCTTACAAAATAATCACTTATAGATTTTTATTATCTTATTTATTCCTTTACTCATCACATCAACACAACAATCAATACAAAGAAAATTATGATACAATTTTATGTTCTAATGTAGCTTATATATTTAGTACAATCATGTTCCTTTTTATTGTAATTAGAGTAATGTTTTAATGATTGATTTTGAATGATGAGTGTTTTGAGAATTATATGAAAAAAGTGTGCTCTGACTGATTCGCAATATAGTATAGGAACGAAAAAATAAAAGTTTGGTTCAATTCTTAAATATGTTAGTAATACTTGAGAAATACGATACTTTTACTTTAACGATATGTTGAGCTTTCATCAGAGAGAAACTATTTTGCATTTATGTCTACATTCTACCCAAGTCAAATCTTATTACCTACTTTTATGTACGAGTATTACATACTTTTTATACCTAACGAAAGTAAAACCTCATGAATTTTAATTTTTTTTCCATAAAAATGTAGGGTACTTTAGAAATTCGAGAGAACTTTTCCTTTCTATGATACCTAGCTATTAAAAGTTCATTTAAGAGTGGGTATCATATGTGCTTAGATTACAAAGTAAAATTTTTTGCAACTTTTGGAGGAATTTCCATAAAGCCAATTTCCGTATTTTGAATACCACAGTCAGTAGGGTACCTCACTTACCGATATATATTATACATTTAAAGGTAAAGGCCTTACTATACCTTAATGGAACAATTCTCAAATATCCTAGTTCTTATTACTACAAAGTATTACCTTCTTGTGGTATTCAAATGGAAATAAAATGCAAAATTTTCTAGAATTTGAATGAACCAAGTTGACAAAATCATTAAAATAATCTGAATTTTATTAGTACGAGTAATTCAATTTGCCCATATATCAAAAGTCAAAAATCACAAAGGGATAAAAGAAAATGGAGTAGGTAGGTACTTTAATTTCTTAAGTACCTATAGGTAATTTCGCAAACATACTCGTACCTATTTTACCAGAAAAAGTTGGCAAAAAAACTATCCGATTTTATTGGAGAAAGCATGCAATCTTACTGATTCAATACTTTCTCTACTAAAAATGCACGCTATTAGCTATTACAGAATATAGGTAGGGTACTATTATTATATTAGCTACTATATGTTATAACTATATAGGTATCTTGAAATTAATGAGAAATTGTGTAATGCTTTGATTGACATTTATAAGGGTTCTTTCTAATTTCTACACAAGACATTATTACAGGGCTTGGTATGTGTACTAGATACTAGGAACCTACATACAACTGAACTATGAACTTAACTTTCTATTCTGTAAGTAGTACCCTACCTAATTGAATTTAGCAAGAGTTTTGAGAAATTGAGAATAATAAACAGATATAATACGAGTACCTTACATAGTTAGGTATATCTATTCAGTCTATTCATAGTCTTTGCAAGTAGGTACTAATTCTAAGGTTCTTCTACAGCTTCATAGAATATTAAACGGATATTTCAAAAAGTCAAAGTCAATCTAATACTTAAAATTTCAGTCCATACAAATATAGGTACACATTTCTCAAGATTCGATAGTAAGTACTTAAGCAGTTAAACTACCTACTCTTCTATTATATTTTCATTTTTAGATCATTCCAATATGCAGAATAAATTATGTATGTATTCAATATTCTATACAATACATAATTAGGTAATAAAAAGTACAGGGTAAAATCGGAATTCATGCAATTTTGTTCATATTTGACCGTGTATGATTCTAAATGAAACCTTTATATACCTATAGGGTATACTTATCGTATCTATGTATCTGCAAAGTAGTAGAAGTAGAATAGAACTAATAATAATGTACACAATGCATCAATCTTATCTAAAACTTAAAAGTATCGTACGAAGTATTCTGTAGGTACTACAAGAGATTTGAAAAAAAAATTTCAGGTCGGAAGTTCGGGTACTTTGAGAAAAACTTTTTGGCAGAGATCACATAGAAAATGACTATCAGTATGAGTAGGGGCCATGCGCTTTTTACCCCGGGTAAAATGTATATCTCTGAAATATCCGAAAAACTAATCAATAAATTCACCCTATAAGAGTACTTATACTTACTAGGTATCTTATCCCATATAAACTATGGTACATAGATATTATAATACGAGTAGGTAGATACATTTTCAAAGCACTATCAGGAAAAAACTCAAATCAACTTTTGAATTCATGATTTAAAATATTCAGTTCAGTCCAGTTTATCAATTCGGATAGTCTACTAAAATACCTTTTCAATTCTCAATTCAGGGATAACTACCGTATACTTAAGTGTACAATAGATATTTTTTAGGATTTTTGTGATTTTTTGATATTTTTTAAAAAAATGGTTCATCCAAATCCTCCAGGGATAAATTCGATCTCAACCCTTGGCCAGAGTCTCAATAGTAAAGTGGATCAGCTGCAACTCAACTCTTCTTGTCCAGTTGAAATTGATGAGGATCGGATTGTGGCTGAATTCTGTCATTTACTGGAGAAATCCAAACATATTTTTAATGGACTGAGGTAATTTACAAATATAAAAAGATATTTTACCTTATACGAGTAATAGGGGTCTTATTTATAGTTAGTTTTTCATTATTCAAGCTTGATAATGTCATTTTAATATGACAATGTCATATTAAAACCTAAATTTGGTCAACATTTTGACCATTTTAACATCTTTCAGTTGATCTTCTAACCAAAATAAATTTTGAAGAAATTAGCCTAAAAAGCCTATAAAAAATTAGAAAATCTTAAATTGGCTTTGCTTCAAAGTTAAAGTTTTGCCATCAAAAAAATTCTTGAAATGAATTTTGCATTGGTAAAATTTTGAGAATTTTAGACGCTTAATTAGACCTCATAACTTAACAGGTCTGAATTTTTCAAAAAAATTTAATAGGTCACCTTTTCTCCTGACTGATCACCTTTTCTCCTGACCTGTCACAAAAAACTTAATTTTACACTTAAAATCATTCAATACATTAGAGTAGGGTACTAGACAAATAGTGTATTAATATTCTAAAAATTTGTACTTATCTAGAGATCTACCGCCCTATGGTCATAAACAGTATCAAGCATATTTTGGTCGAGCATTTGACACCTGTAAGTACCATAAGTACCTATAATACTTATATGTAAAAACCACAAGTTCTAAAAATATTACATTTTAATGGAATTTATCGTCTGTACTTTATACCTTATGTAATATAATGTAGATACGAAAATATGGAAATACCAACAACACCACAGATCGATTTTGGATAAAAAGTACGGGCTCAAACGATGGCAAATTGGAGAAATTGCTAATAATGTAAGTACGGTAAAACTTTCTTTTTCTAAAAAATCATTTCGAAAGCTCTCTCATAATTTCTAAAGCTTAATCAATCAGTTATTTTATTAGACATTTTCATATAGAAATATCACATTTTTTCAAAATTTATATCTAAAATCACTTCAAAAGATGCATTTCTGAATCTGAATACCTTTTTTTGCTCTCAATTTTATTCTATTACTCACTATCCAATTTTGAAATCTTTGATTTCCTAAAGTATCCAAATGTACAAAAAACTCGGGTTTCAAATTGAAAATTGAGATACTACTAAACACTACTAAAGATAAATGAGTTTTTTTTTAGTGATATTTGTAATGCGAGCTAAAATGTAAAAGTAAAAGTAGAAATTCAAAGTTGTAAAAGTATCGGTTAAATAATTATAGATTTCGAAGGGGAAAAAAAGCTCGTACTTAATATGCAATAGTGCTTATATGTAGTATATACTGGTAATTATAGTAAAAGTGCTGGAAAGTATCCTGTTGAATGGTCTTATTGATTTATTTGATTTTTTTATGTATGTAGATTGGGCAGTTGTACTACCATTTTTATCTGAGAACTAGTGAAACCAATTATCTTTTCGAGGCATACCAATTTTATGGGGCCATCAGAGCTCGTGGTTACTACTCCAAGAAGGAAGAAAGGTCTGACCTCAACCTCATGGTTAAGAAATTAAGATATTTTGCAAGGTTCATCGTCGTATGCTTCCTACTCAAGAAAATTAAAACTATTGCTGAACTACTCAGGGTAAATCACAGATTTTGAAAAAAATTCCAAAATTTCCAAAATTTTGAAAATCTCAAGTGTTTCGAAAGCTTATCTTTAAGAGATAAGCTTACCTCGAATCGAAGATATCTTCGACGTATAATGGACTGGACCTTTATATGAGATTTGATTTAACATGGAAAGGCCTGAACCTGAAAGTAAAAGCCAAATATACCCAGCTTACTATTTTGAGATTTTTTTGAAAAAAATATCCTAAAATTTTCAGTAATTTCTTGTATAATCTCAAAATTGAGGCTTGGTAATTGTAATTGCAATTGACCTAGAGGTTTAAAACTTGAAATTTTCAAGGATTTTTGATTTAGATTTAACCAATAATACCAGTTTTTCGGTTCTATCGCATCTATAGTGTATCACACTATTTACTATTCACTTTGAGTTTCCAAACACTGCAATTGCAGCAGTATTTTTGTGCTAAAAATGTAGCAATTTTTTTTTTTTTTTTTAGGAACTGACAGCTCATATAGAGGATTATACAATGTATGAACCGGAAGATCAACAATCTATGGAATGGTCTTTGGGTAAGTTAAGTAGAACCTCTCTATAACGTCTCTTTTCTACTACTTTTATGGATACACAATTTCCATCGTTAATAGTACTAATCCTAAGATATAAGTTATAAGTAATCTGTAGACTACTATTAGTGTAAAATTCATTAGATTATTGAATTCAGGATCAGGATTCAGTTTATTGAATATGTTGGGCAAAATTATAATTGAACTTTTGACCGAATTTAGTTCTTGAAGAAATTCGAAATTTCATTGAAGCGGATTCTCCAGTGAAGGTAGTCGATTCTGAAGGTGCTCTAGTCCCGTTAACTCACAGGTACCTAACGATATTCACGGTTGTTGAGAATCTTGAATAATTTTGATAATTTTTTCAAAGGTTGACCTCAATGTCAACCCCACCAGTGGAAAAATCTCCAGCAATGAAGCTTGAACTACAGGAGAATATGATTATCGGTGGAAAATGTGATCAAATCAAATTCTCACAGTTGACCATCGACATGTACCGAATTTTACAAACACTAGAAAGGGAGCCAGTTGATGAGAATTCTCTACTGGGTCCAGGGTGTCCTGGAGCCAAGAGAGAAAACCCGCATAAATATCTACTATACAAGCCAACAATCGAAAATGTTCTGGTCCATGTGTCCTCAGGCTGGAAGGATTTGGCTTCGAATGGAGTTTTACTGCTTTATATCTCAGGGGATACTGTTTTAACTGCCGAAAAGTTCGATGGTAAAAATAACAATATCTTTCCATTCCAGAACAAGAAACCCGATCTTTATCTAAAAAGATTTTTATAAATACATTTTTGCAAAACCGCAGGATTCTGAAATATGCACTTTCACACTACAAATCAAAAATTAGAATTAAAATTTTCGTAAATCTGTACCTAGTCTGTAGGTGCCTTTTTAGAAGCATAAAAGACGAAAAATTGTCAAGAAGGGCTCATTTTAAGCCCTTTTAAGGGCTCATTAAATATCATCCCTCTTTTGGTTTAACTATTACAGTATACTCCACTCCTACTGTATGAAATTAGCCCAAAATTTTTTTAAATCCTAACCTACAGTAATATTTAAAGTTTAGATTCTAAACTCAACTAAAAAAATTTGGGTTAATTTCATACATGCAGGGTAAAGTTAGACCAAAAATTAGGTGTAAATTCAACCAAAATAGTAGGTATTAGGTATGCCATGCATGCCCAACTACAGAAAGAATGTATGTAATACATGTATGTATAAGATTTTCTTGTATGTAACGTACATGTACGAGTAGTAGAAGTATTAAATGTTTGGTCTAAAGGGTATTCTATTAGTTAGAAAGCTTTATGAAATATTCATACAGTTCAGAGGGTCAGACAGACAGAGCAGAAGGGCTGGGAATGTTTTTAAAACTAAAAGTAATCAAATAATTTATAACTTTTTTGTTTTCTATTTATACCATACATGGTATAGTTCCAGGGTATGATGCTGGTGGTGTGTCTACTTGCAGGCCTTTGCACGAGGAATTCAATAATAAAAGAAATGTTCTGTTAAATGACTCGCATTGGTAAGTATACATATATCTCATATATTCTATTCTGAATTCTGTTGAACACTTAATAAATCATATTTTCGCAAAAATATCAAATAAACCAAAAAAGTCGTAAATCAAGGATTATTAGATTTACCTACTACCATTGTACTACCACTGCACTTAGGTACTTACCTTACCGAAAGCCGTAAAGGAACTTTTTACTTTAGAATTGTATCGTATAACAAAAATTTATCGGATAGGCCCCTAGTAGAAAAGCTTCAAATCTTGATCGATGTTAAATAAAGGCTTATCTGTAGATATAAGCCATGTTTTGAAATATGGTTTTGATTTCATCCTCATTTTGGTCGAAATTTTTAAAAATAGTACCCTACTTATCAGTTCAGTAGAATACTTCAAGTATACCTAGAGGTATGAAATCTGAATCTGAATTTATAAAAGTTGTCCTTCGATATGAATTTGAAATTTTTAAGTAGGTAGGGTAGTATAGTACTAGTGTAAGGTACCTCTACGTACCTACAGCAGTTCTCAAATTCTAAATTGATTCTTTTGATTTTTGAAATGAAATTGACAAAAAATCAATTTAAAATCAATCTAGATAGTTGCTTTTTTTATATAGCCTCTATCCAGGAGATTTGATTCCATTTATGAGAAAGCCTTTATTTCTACTCGTCGACTCGGAGAACAGCTCAATTTTCCTAGAACTCGTCAACCCTTTTAGTCAACCCCTCGTCATACTCATGAGTCCTCAAGAAGTGCCAAGTTTCATTCAAGGTAAGTAAATCGATAAACCAGCCATTTCTTTCTAATAATATCAATCAAGTAAGTAGGTACTTTATTTCATTATCATTATTTATCGATTTTTACTTTTTTAGAAAACCATCGTGGATCACTGTTTACTATATTTATGCATTCCCCACTGACAGCTTTCGCCCTGATAAACGGGATAAATGAAATGTCGATTGGGATTTGGGAAATTGGAATCACCTTTATAGATAGATTTATGGCTGTTAGTTCTTTAAAATTACTTTTTAAAATCTATAATCAATACTTACTCAGAATCAGTAAGAAAAATATCGATTTTGGAATTTTTAGGAGGCGAGCAGAGTACTAGTCAGGACAAGATCACCAGGTAAAGATCAGTCATGCTTCTAGGATCAGAACTTTAAACTTAAAACCTAAATCTAGAAATAATATACACCTAGGCTTTGCACCTACTTTTCTAATGTTTTTTAATCCATTTTTTCTATCTAATTATTAGATGACCCCTACATCCAATTCTTCGGAGATGATTTCCTACGCTTGCTAATCCTCCGATATGTATTTTGCGAAATGACAATTAAAATGAATCGATCGTTTCAGGTAACTACTCTACTTCAAATTTGTATCTAAATAAAGAACAAAATTTCCAAAAATTGATTCAAAACTTTCTTTTCTACGTTATTTTATACCTACTTTACAGGCAAGGTCAAATCAGCCCAAAAGCATTCCACTACTCTCACTCGAATGTGGAAATCTAGAATCTATAATCCTAGACATAGCTGATCATCTCGGAGTTTCATCTAGATTCTTTCAATAAACTCTTCTTCAAAATGCTCATTCTCAGATTCTCAGCAGCTAAACCTTCAAATCTTGCCAAAATATCCATTTTTAAACCAATTTTATTTCCAAATTACATTATTCTAGTATGTATAAAAGTATAAAGCCATTTTATGATTATACTGTCGACTATCAGTAATAGTAGTGCAAGCAGTATAAAAATCTAAAACCTAGTAATTATTAGGTACTATTACTATAATTATAAACATTTTTCCTTTTCATTAATAACATGTATAAAAGTATAATTTCTTAAATATTTACAAGGTGCAAAAGTTTCATGATATGATTTGTAATATTTACATTTAAGTAGGTATAATATGATAGTTATTGTATTGTAATCTTTCTATATCAAGAATAAGTGTAATTGTCTAGTCTTATTTGTTTTCATATATAAACATACCTACCTTATACACATAGGTTTAAGGTAGATTTTTAAGCGTATTCGATTCGAACATTTCGGTGAGAACATTTTTGTAACAATTAGATACTTTGTAAAATGTATCTTTTTGAGGTACTTTATAAAATATTTTTATCTCTACTCTACTACTCTAAACACTATTGAATATTGAACAGTATTAAAATTTCAAATTATGTAATATAAAAAATTGTGATGATTCTGCTTAAAAATGCATTAGAGAAATAGATAATAATAAATGGTATTAAAATAATTAAAAATGTATAAAATATGAACGTTTAAGTAGTTGAAAAATGCTATTCGTAATCTAAAACCTTAATTATTTTACATTTTAAGAATAAGGTTTAAAATTTACTTGAATATATGTAAGTAGTAGGTAAATATACAAAAATTGGGCATGTAATAATAATAATACATTTATAGAGAGTTTTTTGTTGAAATCTCATTTGTACAATAAGTTCTATGTATTTGCATTGCAGGTTGCAATTTGTATTTTTTCAATATAAAAATGAGCTCAAAATATAAGCGTTTTTGTTTATAATTATGTCTTTTTTTTTAAATCCATGGTTTTTCTTGAGCATTTACACTAAAATATATATAAGCCTCGACGATATAATACTCGAAAATTTAAGTTTCGTACATTTAAGTTTTCAAATAAGCGTAAACGATATACAAAAGCCAAAAAAATAAAAATATGGCTTACTCACTTGGTATTTATGGCGATTGGCGACATAAGAATTGAACCAGAAGCTCTTGAGGAAATTCGAGAAGTTTGAATTCTTTCCTCAATCTCAACTATTTCCAGTTTATGATTCAATTTTGAGAGTAAATTAAGATAGTAAGTTTTGGTTGCCTCATGAAGTTTAATCATTTTCTCTTCGCGTGCTGTCCACTGCTTTCGACAATGTGTTGTGATCTTTTCAAGAGTTCTAAATCTTTTTCGAAGTTTTCTCAATTCCTCTTGAACAGATTGGAGTGATGATTCAGCTTCTTCAGCTTTGACAGAACTTTCATTAGCCTCCATTGCAAATTGGTCAATCATTCTAGCAAGTATTTTATATGTTTCAAGCGTCTCATCTGTTTGAATAATAACCGAACTTGTATCCTTTTCTGAATGAGTTTTAATCAAAGCTTCACCCGAGCTCTCGGATAGATCTTCAGTTTGAATTTCTTTTTCATTTTGTCCCAAACTTTCTTTTTGAATTGGAGCAGCTGATGCGGAGGTGTCGTTGACTTTACTAAAAGAAGTTTCTGCATCTTTCTCTATAAAAAAAATAAAAATAATTACCAATGAATTTCAACCTTATTACATAATATGCTTATAAACTTATAAATGTATTTTAATTTACTTACTTGGACAAAGTTCTTCTTGAGATTTTTTCCAAATTCCATAAAGTTCAGCTGGGAGTGTTGAAAGCTTTCTCTGATATTGCTCAATTTCTCTTTCATAAAAGGCGATCATTTTCTCCTGTTGAAGAAGTAATAAATATTTTAGTTTTAGAACTTATTTCAAATTATAATTTTGTATATTTACCTTTTCTTCTTTCCATTCTAAATGGCTTTGATCAAGATTAATAGCGGCGACAAATGTTTCGGTAGATTTATTCACATTCTCATATTGTTTTTGTTGTTGTTGAACTTTAACATTTTCATTAAATTCAACATCAGTTTCTGTCCAAATATTAACCATTCTTATTGAATCTGTTTGAACATCTTGATTTTGCTTTTCAACAGCTTTTGGTTGATTTGCTTGTATTTTCTTAAAAGCCATGAGCTCGGCTTCTAATTCAGCTGAAGTTGATTTCCAAGATGCTATTTCCTTCGCATGTTTCTCACGAAGTTGCCTTATAACTTGATCAATTTCGATTTGATGCGTCGAACTCCCAATTGAACTAAGCAAATTAACTCTTTGTTGAAGCATAGAATTCTAGTAAAAGGATTTTCAAAAATTATTATTCATTTCATAAGATTCATTTATGTCAGCATCCTACCTACTAAAAAAGTATTTTTTGTTTTAATCTTTACCTCAGACATAAGTCTAGTACATTCTTCTTTTACAGAAATAATTTCTCGATGTCCATTATCATTCTTTGCACTCGACTCATCAATTGTAGATTTCAAATAACGGATTTCATCGTCCCGTAATTCTAATAAAATATAAAAATAAAAGTTATTTATAAAGGTAAAATTTAAAGGGCAATTTCTTTCCATATCTTTAAAATTCTAGTGCTAAATTCTACTATTATCTGTAGTATGAAACCAATTCGAAAAAAGGGTTCATAGGCTTTTGTGCCTATATCTTTACAATATCTACACCTCTAAATCAAAAATATTAAATATAGGGACTAGGTATAGGTACTTCTATGCCTTTCATTTTCACAAGTATAAACTTTCAAATTAGATCCCTTGAGGGCTACTTAACCATCGTTTTAAGCTTTGAAAGTCAAGTTCAATACACCTGTATAAAAGAAATAAAAGGTAACAAGATATCAAGTACCTACCTTAGAAATAATTAGGGATATTCGTATGACCGTTATATCAAAAATGAATTTTTTCCATGTAGAGTTCAATAAACTATAAAAATTGCCTAAAAATATCCAGTTTAAAAACTTATAAATATAAGGAATCCTCGTCACTCTCTCTCTAATTTCAGTCAAACTTAAAACTTTTACTCTATCAGTTCACACACATCTTCATTTTTAAAATGAAGAGTTTCCTATTTACTTTTGCTCTAATTTTGGTAAGAAAAGAAACTTATTTTTTATAGCTTTATTCTAATTTTTTTAATCGTATGAATTTTTCTTCTTTATTTCAGGCTAGTTTAGATTCAATACTCCAAGTTAATGGCAATGACAACTTGAGAACGACTTCGTTTAATTTGCCGAAGCATGGTAATAAACAAGTTTTATTTTCTTCAAGACAAACAGATTTAACACCAGAATTTAAAGAGCCTGAAACAGAAGCTGAAATAGCCAGTATTCGAGATTTCTTATTATTGCAAATACAAACTGATGAATTTAAAGAAAAACAAAAAGCCAAAATAAATCAAACAATTCAATGGGATAAAGAACCAGTGCCAAGTATCCCAGAGAAAGAAGTTGTTCAAGATCAAGAAAAACCTGAGATTTTACCAATTCCGCAACCATTAGTTCAAGAAGCTGTAGTAGAAGAGAAACCTCCTCAAAATGGAGAAGAAAGCAAAGAACCACCAGTATTTCCAGGCCAAATTCCAGATATCGCCTCAATAATTGCAGCAATGCCACAGCCACCAAAACCAGAAGTAAATATTCCATCAAAACCAGAAATAAACACTCCACAAACTGCTGCTGAAGAAGATAAAGAACCTCCTAAACCACCAGCAGTTCCAGATATCGCATCAATAATTGCAGCAATGCCACAGCCACCAAAACCAGAAATAAATATTCCAGCCAAGCCAGAAATATTATTTCCAGTAGCACCAGGTAAACCTAAAGTAGAAAATCAAAATTTCGAAGTAAAAAAAGGACCTGCAAAGCCAAAGCCTGAGAAACCTGCAAAAAATCCAAAACCGCCTAAACCTGAAGCAGAAAAACCACCAAAACCTCAAGGAAATAGTCCAGCAAAACCAGAAAAACCACCAAAACCTGATAGACCATCAAAACATCCAAAACCTGAGAGACCATCAAAAAATCCAAACCCTGAGAGACCTTCAAAACATCCAAAACCTCAAGGAAATAGTCCAGTAAAACCAGAAAAACCATCAAGACATCCAAGACCTGAGAAACCTTCAAAAAATCCAAAACCACCTAAACCAGAAGAAGCAGAAAAGCCACCTAAACCCCAAGAAAATAGTCCAACAAAGCCAGAAAAACCAGAATTAAGTATTCCATCTAAACCTGAGAAACCGGAAATAAGTATCCCATCTAAACCAGAGAAACCCGAAATAAATATTCCAGCAAAGCCAGAGATATCATTGCCAGTACAAGTATCAGAAACAGATGAATTTCAAAAATATCAAATGAGTTCTGCCGAAAGAACTAAAAAAGTTGATGAACTTTTATCCTTTTTACCACCACCATCCCAATCGACTGGTACTGGATTTGATTTAACACCTGAACTAGGAGTTGAACAACAACAAGAGCCAGGATCATTAGAATTAGATCCGAAACCTGAAATTAATGCTCAAACAGCTAATACCAATCAACATAAAGTTGAAGTAAATAAACCTGAAAAAGACACAGTTTCTTATTCATCATCATCGCAATCTGGACAAAATGGTACTGTAACATCTCATGGTACTTATATTAGTCAAACTGGAAATAATGCACCCCAAACAATTCAATGGACACAACAAGGACAAGATAAGCCAATTATATCAGCAAGTAATCTTCCAGTTCCATCATCATCATCACAGACAACTCAAAATCAGCCTAAGCCACCCCAAATCTTCTTAAATCTAAATCCATTTGCGAATAATTGGGCTAATCTGGGAGCTAATCAACAACAAAGTACAGGAACAGGATCAACTCTACCACAAACACAACCTCAATTTTCTCATGCTCAATACTTATTGCCTTATATTTATAATTTATTATTACAACAACAACAGCAACAACAACAACCAAATAAACCACAACAAGAAACTCCAACAACTGATTCTGATCAAAATTCGCCTCAAATGATACAAATACCTATTTTATTAACTCCAGGTAACTCTAAGAATCAGCAGCAACAACAACAACAATCACCATCAATTGTCTTAACAATAAATGCAGAGAATGCCGATAGAAATACTCAAAATAAAGGTCAAGGCCAAGATGAAAAAACACCACCATTTGGACCTATAGTTATTCCGGTTAATTTGGCTTCTTCTGGTGAGGATGGTATAAGCATACCCGATACATTACCTAATTTATTAGCATCGTTTATGCCAAGCTGTCGTGATAAATGTTTAAGGGAAGGAAAAATTGGCGGAGCCCTCGATATTCCATGTTTAAGTTTAAATTGCAGATGTCCTGTGCCTGTAAGCCCACTTAATTATCTAAATTTTAATCTAAATCGATAGATCTTTCCTTAATTTTGTCACATTTTACCTACTTTTACTTTTAGGTAATTATTCTAATAATGTGATTTTTTCTAATTTTCAGTGGAATAGTAATATGCTTCCTCTAACCAAATCAACATCAACAGGACTATGTGATCCAACAAAATGCGACAACTTTTGTAGAAAACCTGCCAGAATAATTGACTCCGAAATTGTCGATATCTATGGTTTAAGTTATAATCAAGGTGGACTTTGTGTTCCTGTTATACTAGGGGCAACCACTGTTAATAGATGCGAATGCCTTTGTATGAGTGGGGATAAAAATCTTCCACGTAACTAAATACCTAATCTTTTGCTATTCATAAAAACCTTAAACATTAAAAAAATATAATATTGTACTTTTAAAACAACAAACATGAACTATTATATACTAAACGACATCAACTCAATTTAACCTAGTAGGTAGTTAGTTAGTAGTATTTTATTGTAAATTTTTTAGACAAGATTCTCTCTAATGGTAAAAATATCTATAATCTACCTACATACCTATTTACTGATGTTGCTCTTAATATTACCTTAAAATAAAATAAAAGTAAAAACTTACGAATAATGTTTTCCAAATCGTCTTGATTTCCTTTCATTTGAATCATTTCCGTTTTCATAAGACCAATTTGATGTGAGAGAGCACGTTTTTCTTTAGCAAGGTTAGCAATAGTTTCTTCAGCACGTAGAACTACAAATATATTTAAAAAATCATGATTAGAACCTAGGTACATTGCATACTAGTTTTTATTATAAAAATATTATAATTATTTTATCGTACCTTGTCTTTCACGAAAATCACAAATGGTTTTCAATTGTTCATAATCATTTCCAGCTGCTGACCAAATTCCACTACTCAAACCTTCATCACCATTTTGTGGACAATGTTTCTTGTGTAGCATGGACACAGTAGTATTCCCATTTCCATTTAATCCATTCCCATTGAATCCATTCATATTCCCACCACCTGCATCTCCTTTACCACCATTACCATTCGTATTATTAATAGCTTTCATATATGAATTCTCCATTGATGATTCTTCTTGCTGTTGCTGCTGTTGTACTTGATTATGATTCTGTAAATTGTTATTTTTATGCTGTTGCTGCAGGTGATACTTATTGTTATTTAACGAGTTCTCGCTCCCACTATTATTGTTGTTGCGTTGATCTGCATCATCAAGTAGTGAGTTTGGACTTCCATGGTTTCCACTTCCTCCATCTCCATCGTCATCGCCTCCACCCTCCTCGTCATCATCGTCATCAAATGTTTCATTATTAAAGTGTTCTGTCAATAGCTTCTTTATCTACAAAACAAAGAAAAAGTACATAATTAGAATTAATTAGTATGTACCGTACCTATTAAGTATTTACTTTACATTACATTCATGGCTACTATATTACTAAAGTAAAACTCCTGTATAATGTATAATTTATTCTTAATGACTCGACTCTTTTATAAGTTTTATTAGGGTAGGGTACCAAATAAAAATGTCCATGAACTATGAAATAATTTAAAGGGCTTTTAACTTTTCATGAAAAACAGTTTGTTTATACGGTTATAAGATACCCTTTCCATGAAAATACCTTTCTATAATCCATCGGAGTATTCTATTATTTGCTTTTACCTTACCTGTTACCTGTTACAGAAGTTTTACTGTGTATTTAAATGGCTTTGCTATTGACCATTAAATAAGTAAACAAATGAATTCAATAGATTGATCAATAAAAAAAGCAATTATCATTCTAAATTCTAAATTCTACTACAAAAGTCTATATCTAAATCTATTCATTCAAATTCAGCTCTGAAAACCAAATGTAGGAGGTATTATGTATGTATTTCTTGTGAAATGTGACCATGTATGAGGCCTAAATTGGGTTTTTCAGTGCTGAATACTGAATACATATACTTAACATAAAGAAATGATAAATTATAAATAAGACATACCTCATTTCGCCTTTCTTCCTCATCTTCACTGTCATTAGCGCTCAACCCATCGATGCTCGTGTTGTCCAGTATAAATGACATTTAACTGACTTAATTCTAATTAAAAACCAAGACCTAATTAAATTAAAAAAACCAAATTAAAATTAAAATTAAAAGTTCTTTCACCTTTCTATTTTTACTATTACTGCGACTTGATTCGAAATTGCAAAAACAAAATACAAAGAGATTTTTAGTAGGCTAAAATTCGATCTCAAATCTCACACAAAATCTTTATCAAAAATTATTCAAAAATCAAAAAAGTTTTGATGACCTTTTTTTGACCGGTTTTTGGTCAATTTTTGCATTTAATTTGGACATTTTGTGAAGCTAATTAAAGATGGCTGACCATGAAGAATGGGAGGGTGGTGAAGGTGAAGAGAAGAATGAGATTGAAGAGTCGAGGAAGGCGAAGGAGAAGAAGCATGATGCTGGAGCTTATGATCTTGAAAAAGTTACAGATTATGCTGGTAAATTTTTTTCTAAATCCTAACCCTAATAGATGTAATTCAGCTCTGAAAATCTAATTTTGATCTTTATATGACTTCATTTACTTAAGGTTAAGGTTAAATTAGGGCTTTTCAGAGCTGAATCACATTTATAGCATACTAATAATCTAGTATATACTATATATATATATACTAGTGTACAAAATTTACAAAATTCCATTTTAATTGATTTTGTTTTTTTTGTTTAATTGTCATTTTTAGAGGAAAAGGAAATTTCTGCAAGTGATATTAGTGGTGTAAGTATACTTTACTTTATTATCTTTAATAATTGGACTTTTTGATGATTTTGATGATATTTTGTTGTGTAATTTGCAGGTAATGGGCCAAATCGATCATGAAGTTGCAGTGAGTTTAGCGAGGGAGAGAGAGCTATTAAAAGTTAAAATTAGTAAAGATGATGTTGAATTAATTGTAAGTTGACTTGTGTATTTTTATTCTATATACATAAAGCGAATATTTACCTGAATTTTTAATTGAATTGAAAAAGATGACTTACATTGATTTTGTGTTTTTTTAAAGGTACGTGAAATGGAGATAAGTAAAGAAAAGGCTGAAACAGCTCTAAGAGAACATGGTGGAGATTTAATATCAACATTAGAAGACTTAACTAATTAATATTAAGATTAAATTAAAGACAAAAAAGCCACATTATTATTTGTGTAAAAATTAAGTTCAGTTATTTTTTACATTAAAAACTTCGCCAATCTTTATGTCATCTAATCTATCATAAATTCAGCTGTCATTTTCTTTTCAAATTCAATATTCTTCATCATATCATAATCGTCACAAATGACTTCATTTAAAAATCGGATCATTTTTATATAAATTACAGCACAACAATTTCTAAAAATAACAAAGAAAAAATAAAAAGGAATAATGATAATTACCAATGAACTTTGAACAAATTATCGAATTGTCTGTCTAGTCATTTAATCAGCTTTGTAAAACCTGGAATTGTCCACATATAGCAGGTAAACATGTCAAATCTATCCAATCAAAGTTATAAATTATGGTTTTTCCGAGCTGAAGCTGAAGCTGAAATTCTTCTTTTTTATGTGTAAAAATCTCATAGTACCCCAATGTAAATATTTGAATTTTGAGCGTTTTTACATTTTTCATTTCACACACTTTACTATCGATTAGCGTTTCAGCCAGTTCAGTCGGCATTTTGGTTTTTTTCCAAGTTCTCTTCAAGTTTTTAATTTTTTTAATTAACAAATCATCAAAAATTAACTAATCACACCCGTACCATCATCTTCATCAACAAGGTAAGCCCCACGATCACTAGTATACCGTAAATATGTACTTTTTATAAAAAGGCTAAATTCTAATGGTCTTTTCTTTGGCTTTCTTTGTCAGCAGGTCATTCAACTGTCAACTACCTTACTTTTGGATTATCACCTCGTAATTAGTAATTAATCATCCATCACTTATCACCCTAATCAAGTGGACTCTGACGTTGACGTAAGGACCAGATTCAAGACTAATTTTTTTAGAGTGCTTTTGGTAGACTTTGTACTTTTGTTAGTAGTCGAGCAGTAGCCAAGTAGATCAAGCTTAACTAGCCAGACAGATTTCAGATTAAGATTATTTTAAAGCTGATTCTTCATCTCTAATTCGAAAATGTATAACAATATAAAGGTTGAGGATAGCGACAACATGAACAACTCAAATTATAACAATGATGACGGCAATTATGTAAGTGTTTAACCTTCTTTTTCCTTATTATTTGTAGATATTAATAGCCCTTGTCAAAACAAGGCTTGTAAAATGGCCATGGGCCGTTATTATACACCTGCTGGAAATTATCATTCGGTAAAACATTCGGTAATGCAAAAAAGATAATCCATGATTAAGTTAGTTATTTTTATTAACATTTTAAATGTTAATGTAAATTGTAAGCTCCTATTTAAATGTAAAGAATGTTTGAGTTTAATAATTGATAGAGGCATGAGTCATAGTCGTAGGTAGTAGTCTTTTATTTAAGAAAATAGAGCAACTTTCATTTTTTTGTTTTATGTTGATTTATACAGGACAATGGAAATGGTGTAGATGTTAAGCACAATGCAGGGGGCGGTGGAGCTGACAAAAATGAGCCAGAACAAATGCGTAAACTTTTTATTGGTGGACTCGATTATAGAACAACTGAAGAAAGTTTAAAGGCTCATTTTGAGCAATGGGGTGATATTGTTGATGTCGTTGTCATGAAGGACCCAAAAACACGAAGATCCCGTGGATTTGGTTTTATTACATATTCTCGTGCATTTATGGTTGATGATGCACAAAATGCTCGACCACATAAAGTTGATGGAAGAGAAGTTGAACCAAAGAGAGGTAAATAACAGTAAAGTAATATTATTTATAATAGATGATAATATCAAGTGTAAATATTTAATTGATTGTAAAAATATTTCTAGCTGTTCCAAGAGAAGACATTGGCAAACCTGAAGCTGGTGCAACAGTTCGTAAAATATTTGTTGGAGGTCTTAAAGAAGAAACTGAAGAAGATGAGCTTCGAGAGTATTTTAAGGTATGTAAAAAAGCCTTTGTATTTTATTATCTCGATTGATTTATTTAATTCATTTTTTTACTGAATATTATTTTATTTTTAGGACTTTGGAAATGTAACAAGTGTTGTATTGGTCACCAGTAAAGAAACAGGAAAGAAAAGAGGTAAAATTCTATTCGGAGTTTATTTTTATTGAACTTTTCCTAAATGTATTTTTCTTTCATTTCCAGGATTTGGCTTTGGTATGAAGTGTATATTTTATTTTATTTATAAAGTATCTAGGCGAAAAAATATTTCTAAAAATATGACTTTTATCTTTCAACAGTTGAGTTTGATGACTATGACCCAGTTGACAAGATCGTAGCAAAATACCATGAGTTGGGTGGAAAACGTGTAGATGTTAAAAAAGCTTTAAGCAGAACCGAAATGGCCAATATGAAAGGTGGTGGTGGTGGAGGAGGTGGCGGTCGTGGTGGACGAGATGATGGCGGTTCAGGTGGTGGTGGCGGAGGTGGACGTGGCCGAGGAGGTCATGGTGGCTCAGGCGGTGGTGGTGGAAATATGAATCCATGGGGAAATAGAGGAGGTGGCGGCGGTAATGATGGAGGTGGTAGTTGGGGTGGTGGTAACAATGCCGGTAGCTGGGGTGGAGCTGGAGGAGGCGGTGGATACAATACTGGACCTTGGGTAAGAGGATAAAAATAAAGTAGGTAATTTTTATATTTTTAAATTTATTAAAATAGGAACAACCACAGGTTCAAGGAGGTGGTGGTCAATGGGGAGGTGGTTGGCAAAGTGGTAATGCCGGCGGTGGTGGTGGAAGTGGTTATGGAGATTTTGGCGGAAATTACCAACAAAATTATAGTGGCGGTCCTATGAGAGGCGCAAACCAATATGGCAATAGGCCAGCTCCTTATCAAGGTAATTTTTTGTTTATATTTTGATATATTAACTATTCATTAAGTCAAATCTGTTAGGCAGGTTTTGATCGCAATTTATCAAGTAAATAGTAAATGCATGTAAAATTGAGGTCAAAATTTTGTATTTTCAGAGCCGATTTTAATGAGTAGACCCTTATTACTATTAACTTTAGCATTAATCACTTCAGTTTTTGCTTCTTCTACTAGATCAATCCAAATAAACATTTTATCTACATCTTCTAGGCTACACTAGTACTGGGGGAACTGGAGTAGGAGGTGGTGGAGGAATGGGTGGAAACTATGGTGGTGGAAATAGAAGGTTTTAATTCTTAAAAAAAGAAGAAAAATCAAGTTATTTGTATAAAGAAGTGACGTCATCGTTTCCTTCACCACTTTGTAAATCAAAAAGGTTTTTTTTCTTTTATTTTTGATTTGTTTGTATATAGATATAAGTATAATTATTCCCCACTACTATTACCAACCACCATTATTATCATCTCTTAACTCTCTAAAAAATATTTATCTCAAAAACATAATGAATAAGCACTAGTTAGTTGTACTAGGTATACATTTAATATTTAACTAGGTTTTATCCTATATAAACATTTTTTAAATCGTTTAAAATCTTGAAGATAAAAGATTAGAATACAAATTAACTTTTTAAGCGGTAACACAAAAAGATTAATTATAAGTTCATAATTTATGTTATGTTATATCTTTTTTAAGTTATAAATAGAATAGAATCAATTGAATCAAATTTTTTAAGTTTTAATAATTTAGGTATGTTATATTATAATGATATATGAATATGAATTACTCTATTTAAATTAGATTATATATTATTACATCTACTTGCAATTCAGTTATTTGTTTAAAATATTGCTTTGATCTTGTAGGTATATTATTCCATTCATAAAATAAATCAGACAATTATGATAGATCTTATTTGAGTGAGCAGATAATAAACCTAATAATATAGGTATATTAGTTATTTTAGATTTCTTTTAGTTTTTTATGGGTACATCTATATATTTTTCATTTTGGGTTTTTCATGTTTTATTTTAAGGTTTTACATTTCCAAATAGACATAACTTATTAGCCATTAGGTAACTAAATTATTGAGATTTAAAGAGAAGAGCAACCAGTTCAGGAAGGATTATCAAGGATTTCTAACAAAAAAGGGATTATTCAGTCAGAGACAGAGAAGCAGAGCCAAGGACTTATTGTTAAATTTTATCAAAAGCAAAGGGTCAACAGGTAGAGTATTTTTAAAATCAGAGAAGGAAGGCAAGCAAGGGAAAAAGCAAAGGATATATTTATTCAGCCAGCTAATAATAGAATATTCAGCCAGAAAAGTAACAGTCATTTACAAAAAAGGCAGGAAAGGTGAGATAGAGGTAACATTTTTTCAATTTACATTGGTATGTAGTAAAGTAAGTAAGTATCGCTTTTTTGAAAGTATTTCGTTTTGTATATTTGTATATATGTATAAATATTTAGGTTTAAAAAAGGTATGATTCTGATATGGTCTTGATTTTATTTCATGATACTTTATACAAAAAATGTCATTCACTTTTACATGTATAAAATAGACCTTATCCCTATTGGTACACTATGAAAATGAAATACGAAAAACTTCCCTACATTGCATACCCCTATAAATAACAAGCAATTTTTAGATTATTTTTTACACTGTTAAAGCTTCTTAAAATTAACATATTTGCAGTTCTTGAATAATTTTATATTTAAAACTTGAATTGTCTGTCTTTAATTTTAAAATACTAACTTGATCAGTTTTATATTTATTGTCACATGAAATGAATAGTTTTTGGTTTAATTAGCTTTTGTTCTATTCTACTTATAATAGTACATAAAATAGTTTCTAATTTTTCTAATTTTAGTGAGTTTTTGATTGTGTGAGTGTACTTATTATATTATGCAAAATTTATGGTGAATTTTTAGCCTTACCTATATATTATAAGCACTAGAATATATATTAGCTCATTCAAGCATAGCTATTAGTAAATCGAAAGAATATTTATTAAAATTAGGCATGTATGAAACTGATTGATTGACTGTATAGGTTAAGGTAGTGTGTAAAAAGAGATGAAAACTATTTCCCCTTTTTTATTTGCTAAAAGTAAGCTAATAGTAGTCAAATAATTAGTAGGTGTTTTACATAGGTACCTATTTATCCTCAAATTTAAGGGTAAATTAGCCAAATATCTTGTAAAGAACCTTAATATTTAATTTCTAATTCTAGAAATCTAAAGATTCTAGACATTAAAACCTCTTGAAACTTTCATTTCATGTCTACCATAATAATATGAATGTATTTCTGTTATTATTTTATTTTATTTTATGGAAATAATAGCTAATAACTAAAATTTATTTTTTATAACATAGGTTTGGAAGATGATTGAAAAGCAGTGATTTTGCTGGCTGCTAGGAAAGGATTATGATGATTTTCTGTGATATATGAACTTGCAACCGACTGTGATAACGTAAACAATGAAAATTCCTTGAGGGAAAGAAATCCATTAATGAGGGTAGGTATGTTTACTTTTTGTTAATAATAATATAAATAGTTTTTATTTACTTATATAAAGATCTTTGGTTAGATTGGTTTAGTTTAGGTTTTGAACAAAAGTTTAAAATTATTTATGTATAAATAAAAAGTTTTAAAATGTAAAGAACACATAAAAAAATGAAGTTAACTAAAATTTAAAATATGCACAACTATGATTAATATATTTTCTAAATACTTTAAATTTTATAGGTACTTAAGTACTTTATCTAAAAATTAAAATAAGAGTAGAGTACTTAGGTTCTAACAATTTATAAGCTATCAATGTGAGATTAGCAAGATAATACTTTTTATGGTTAATGGTTAAAGGCCTAAGGCAATAGTGTAACGCTCTATTAATTAGAAATTGCACTTTTAGGTTACTTTGTTAATTGGTTTTTAAAATATTTTTTTAGTCTGAATGCTGAACACCGAGCGAAAGATGATAAAATTGGTGTTTCTCTCTAGAAAATAATGGCACTTTTTGGATTTTGTCGACTTTTCTCGTTTGAACAATTTGATCTCAATCTCTTCGTCTGGAACGTTGAGAGTTACTGTACAACCTAAAAAAAAACAAGAAATATTTTTTTTAATATTCAAGTACAAAATGAATAAATGAGTCATGAAAAATGACATTTATTAAGTTTAATCTGTATTGCACAACTTACGATTTATATGCATCGGTTTTAATATAATCAAGGAGATGATGGGGTCCCAAAACCCATTGATCTTGAATTGGTGGTGCTAATGGGTTCTCATCGATCCGAATAACTGAACGTGATCCACCAAGATCCAAATTAGCTAAATAAAATAGAATAGATTCTTGAATTTAGAGTTCAATTTTTACTTTTTTTTAAAGGATACTAAATAGTATTTAACCAAAACCAAATTTTTACTTGTATTATAATTATACTTACCAATCTCTGGTGGAAGCCATTGGAAAAGATTGCCCTGAATGTGAAGCTCCCGTAATCGCGTTATATTTCCGATTTCTCTAGGGAGAAAGCTTATGTTATTGTTGCGAAGAGAAAGCTAGTTTTAAAAAAATACATTGTTGTAGTCGTAGTTGAGATTCATTTCTGAGTTAATGACAACTTTTGAGTTAATGACAATGGCTATAACTTACAATTTGTAGATTTTTTAAACGTCCCAAATCTTGAGAAATGCTTTCAAAGTAATTGTCGCCCATATAAAGCGCACGCAAAGTTTCTAAAAATTAGAAATTAGGTAAGGAAAGGATAAATTAAAGTCTTTTTTGAAAAATGCTGATATACCCATCATCCAAAAATTTCCTGGTAAGCTTTTCTCACTCAACTTGTTATTAGAAATGTCCAGTATTTCTAAGGATGGGCAGGCTCCAAAACCTCGACCTAAACTAGTTAGTCGATTCATACTGCGAAAAAAAATTCAGTTTCAGTTTCAATTCATTTTTTAAAGGATTACGATAGGTAGTAGGTAGGGTACTTGAAACTTGAAAGGCTTACCCGACATTTAAGATCCTCAACTTTGGGAGCGATGAAATAGCTGTCGGCAATTCTTCGAGTTGATTGTTGAAAACTGTCAGAATTTCCAAATTTTGGAGATTTCCAATCGCTGAAGGAATAGATTTTATTTTATTGTGCGATAGAGTAATCCGAGTGATAAAATCCATTGAGACTGTAAATAGATTGATAAAAAATATCAAGTATCTGAGCATTTTTAATCATTGCATTTTCTAAATTAAAATTTACTAGAATAAATATACCTATAATAATCATTTATTAAAATTTTTAATTCTTAAGATTTTATGGTCTGTTGAGACCAATTTTAGCATCAATTTTACATTCATTAACTTGGAAAATGGGGAACAAAATCTGGTTTTTCATGAATAAATCAAATATCTGTATCTATAAATATAAATAATATACTGATAGATTTGAGATTTGTCTTAATAAGTAATAGGTATAAGTTTTGAGATGTGAAATTAGAATGTATTATACAAGGGTGTTTGCCAAAAATATTTTGAGAGTGGGCCAAAGGCCAAATATGGTCAGGTATGTAGGCGTTTGAAAAATAACTTACATAGGCCATGCAGCTCCTCACATACTGTGATGGATTTTTCTACCAGGTCAATCTCAGGATTTCGGATTGACCTGGCTTCTTC
Source organism: Nanhermannia cf. coronata Gr-Ori-00579 (assembly GCA_034699045.1). Lineage (NCBI taxonomy): Eukaryota > Metazoa > Arthropoda > Arachnida > Sarcoptiformes > Nanhermanniidae > Nanhermannia > Nanhermannia cf. coronata Gr-Ori-00579. The sequence goes on along the minus strand of JAQIXA010000133.1, from coordinate 26,725 downwards.
CAGTATTTTTTTTGGTTTTGTCATCTTGGAATTACCAAATGTCCCACACGATACTGGAGTTGAATCCATCGCGTATACCCTTCTTTATATAGATATATCACCAGCTGAGAACCCACAAAAGACTTGCTTATTGCTTATGAACCTTATAGTAACTAGAACTAGTACCTACTAGTAGATTTTACAGATAGAAAGTGAACTAATACTCTTTGAAATCTTCCAAGTTGAAGCTTAGATGGTAGTTCAAAGCTATACAGTATCTTTGTGGGGTACAAAAAGAATGAATACAAAGACAAACACAAGAGAAAAGCTTTTTTAACACAATCTTGACTTGATCCTATTGATAATTGATACTCAACTCGACCAATTCTCAATGAATACAATAGCTTAAAGTATACAGTTTTATACAAAAGTCTTTGAAATACGAGTATATATGTATATACCCTAAGCTTTATTTAGAAATCAATTTTGAAAACTTTCAAAAAATTCTTGTCAGGAAATCTTAAGGATTTTTGATACGCTATTAAATATTTCTATTCAAATTCAAAACCCAAAATTGCAAATTGCCAAAATTAGTAATTATTCATGAATCAACTTCAAATTTTTTCATTTCGAATTTCAGATTCAAGTGTATATTCAAGATTAATTAAAAACTAGAGAATTTTTGTAAACTTTGCTCAACTGAAGAAAAATCCAAATACAATTTTACACAAGTTACCAGTAGGTTGGCCGTTGGATTAGTTATATATTTTTTTGAGTTTTTTAGTTTCAAATTGCTTCAAATATAGTTTCATAGATTCAACTTCAACTCAACTTCAAAAACTTTGAAATGCAAATTCAGTTTAAATTTGGAACATTATCCAGATCAGTAGATTTGGATTTTTTGTAAGACAGAAACCTGGCTACTTACCTTTGACGCCTTTGTGTAATTAGACGATTTCAAATATCTTGAATCCTTTCTTTAACTTAAGAATTTTACAAATTTTGGTCTATTACACATTTTCAGACTTTTAGATAGCACTGTTAAGTCACTAACTCTCTTTTAAATTGATAATTCTGTTTTTGTATTATGGGTAGGTACTAGGTACTGAATATATTTGCTCGAGTTTGAGAGCTAAAAATTTGACCTTATCGATAAAGGAAATGAGTAATCTACGGAAATACTTTTATTCTCAAGTTTACAAATGCTTCATAAATAATGTTCTAATTTTTTTTAATTTTTGGGCTTATTATCCTTGTTCTTCAAGTTTTTTTCCTCTTGTTTCTTCTCAAATTTTTCAAATTCAGAAAGTGCTATCTTTTCCTCATCAGGGATAATCTGCTCAACTTTGGTCACCTGGCATAATTAAAGTACAAAAGTATTGAAATCATTTAAAAGCAATCATAATGTGCGTAGATACTTCAGGAATGTAAAATTGCATCATATTAAGGACCCCATTTCTCAATGTGTTGATCGATGATGGACAGGAAGTGCACGCACCTTAAAATGATTTAATGATTTTTAAAATTAATTAATTAACTTTAGTTAATTAATTTTAATTAAAAAATTAATCTTGGCACCCTGCATTCTCAATTTCAGCAGCCCATTCTCATAACTTACAAATTGACAATCTCCACCTATAAAATCCTTATGAAAAATCTTAAAAAGTTAAATGGGGTACTTGTTTACCATCCTCTTGTACAGTAGGTCTAATTTTTTCATCTAAAAGTTCCTTAATCTGTGCTATAACATCATTATCATCTAGGGATTTTGACACAAAATAAATAAATTAGTCAAAAAAAAAGCATGGACAAAATGCTATATATGAATTCACCAGCTTTTGCATTCGATTTTTCAGGCATTGACCCGGTTACAATTGGCTGGAGAAATTGTCCATTTGGATCATAAAATTCATCAATGACCTCTTGAACTTTGGCTATTAAGGGAGTCCTTTTCAAGATGTTAGACATTAGAAATAAGATACCTTACTATAACGAGCTTTTTTTAGCTCATCCTCAGTTTATTTAGGTTCGTTATAGAGGTCTTTACCTACCATTCAACTTCACTATCATCATCAACTTCATATATAAAAAACCATCATTAAGAAAAAGAAAATGCTAAATATAAAAATCTATATCATACCATCAATTACCTTTTGTAATGGTAATAAAATCTCGTCCAAAAAAGACATACTTGACACCTGGGATTTGAAAGAGCCGTTTTGCTAAAGGTGATTTTGATGCTGACTCTAAATCAGGGAAATCAATGGTTTCTGAGGATTCAGTAACCTAAAAGTTTTTGGATAATATGATGCAATTAAATAATTAGGTATGTAATTAAGAGGATTATCCAGAAATGTATGGCGAAAATCTTTCAAAACTTACCTTACCTCCTTTAGGGAAAAACATCAAACTGTTGGGATTTGGTGTATCTTGCATTCTGACTGAAACGAATCTCTTTATTATGCTAATTTGGCCTTGTCCAGGTCCAGGATGCTGAGAAAAGTGGCTGAAATTGAACCATTTTGAATAGTGACATAAACATGACCTCTGAATCATAGTCCAATGGTTTTTATCTCTAAAAATTACAAAATTTTAGAAAAAACTTTGCATATTTTTAGGTGCTACGAGTATTGCACTCGATTTTATCATTTTTGGAAAATAATCTGTATACCTTGATGAGATTACTCGAATCATCCTGGGAAGTACTACATTTCTCAACATTTTATTCAAATTTGAATTGGTATACCTACTTAACTATGAAATGAAGTTTTTGTCATATTATGCCAAAAAGCTAAACCAAAATTTTGGATTTTTTGCGGATTTTTTACAAATTTTTTTTCTTAAAAATGCCTTAACATCTTATGTAAAGTCAGGTCAATTGCAAACTTGATAGATTTCTGTTGATTCTGATGTTGATTAGTTCTGAAAACAAGTATGTAAAAGCGAACTTGATGGATTTTTGGTCCGAATATTGTCACTTCTTGGCCATTCGACTTTGCACCTTACATTTTAGAATTTCAAAAATGTCTTAGCATTTTTGTATCCATAGGTTAAAGTCAATAATTTTTTACAAAAATATTTCCCTAAATGAAACTGAATCGAAACTATTTAGAGTTGTCTGTAACAAAATAATTTTGGATTATAAAAATTTTTGGATTAATTTTAGTAAAGTAAAAGTAGGTAGTTAAAAATGGATGAACCAGAACCACCACCAGAAGATGGTCAAAGTCAGGGATCTGGTCCGAGTCCAAGTCAAAGTCCAAGACCAAGTCAGATACAAATTGACAGTAGTAGTAGTGACAGTACAGCTAGTAAGAAGGAAGCTGATGATGGAGATGAGGACTTGACTCAAGAACCCATGAGTGCAAATGAAGGTACATATAAATCCAATTTAGCTCTGAAAAACCAAATCTCGCTCTCGAAAACTAAAAGCAAAATTTTTCTAACAACCTATATTAAGCAACAATGATTTATTTCTTTAAGGTTTGCCAGGTCATAGTCATGATAAAAGTTCAAAATCAAGTAAAAGTAAAAGCCTCAGTGAAGGGGAAGAAACTGGGGTAAAAAAATTATAACATTTTTGAGAACTATTTATACAGGGTATGTCTAGAAATGCATGACAAAATATTTTGATAAGTTTTAGACTATTCGTATAATATAAGAACCTAAGATTTTGTTTGAAATTTTGTATATTTTGTCATAATTTTGTCCAAGGATGAAGATGATAATACCGTTGGAGGAAAAGGATTAAGCCGTAAAGAATCGAGAAAGATCCGAAGGCAGAAACAAGCCTCAATTGCAGCTCATATGCAACAAGAATTGATGAAGCAAAAAATTGCTCAGGGTATCCAAAATTCTTAAAAATTTTACCAGAATTCCGACATTTTTTTTGAAAAATTTACATAATTTTGTAGCTAAACAAGATCGTGAAGAGCGAAGAAATAAGCTGGACACAACTCATATCCATCTTTTTGAAATCGTACTGAAATAATTTTTGAAATTGAAATTTTTTTGAAATTGATATTTTTTAGGTTTCGAATCATTTTGATCTGAATATCAAGGACACGATTGAATTTGTTTTGGATTCTGCAAGATTCCTTGATGTTATTAATAGTTTCCTGGATAAGGGAGGTACCAAAGCCGTCTTTTTTTGTTATCAAATTCATGAACCTGCTGGAACTGGTAAGGAACAATTTATATTATCATTATCATCAAGTTTATCTTTTAAGATGGTTTTTTTGTAGAATCTGGCAGAGTTGTAGCACCATCAAGAATGAAAAAAGTTAAAGTTAAAAGGCTTCTGGTCACTGATGGAACTGATAGTAAGTCTTATAATTATTTACAAGCGCTAAATTTGGCTAAACTTAGGTAGGGTACTTAAATGTTTTTTAAAAATTTAGTTCCCTTAATGGGCGAAGTTGTCTACTTCATTCGAACTAATAATCATCACAAGATTACAATTAAAAATGTGGCTGATGATACCCTTTTTGGTGTAATGAATATAAGGGATCCAGAAGAACCAGGTACTTTATTCTAGAGTCTATAATATCCATTAGAATCATCTTAATAACTCTAGTTTTTTATAAATTTTCTGAAGGGATTGTTATTGAATCTGTCCATGATGCTTTGGCTAATATTTATTTGGAATATTTAAAAGCGAATAATACCTGGATTCCAAATGTTGACCCTGAGGAGGCTGAAAGTATTCGACACAAATTTATCACATCTGTTGAGCATTATTCGGAATTTCTTGCTGGTATTTGCTAACTAAATAATAGATACTTATATCTAAAATTCTTGAACCAAATATCTATTTGAAAATTTAGAGTCAAAATTTGACATCTCATCGCGATTGGATTTGAGAATGATCAAAAATATCGATGAAATATCAAGCCAGTTGAGATCTAGTGATGATGTGATTGAAGCCTCGAAAGATCCTGAATTAGTGAATGAAGTAGAGCAAATTGTGTAAGTAAATGAGACTTTAAAAAAATTTCTATTTTGCAAAAAATTCATTGTTTTTGTAGATCTTTATGGTGCAAACATATTGAGAAAGTCCTCGCAGTTTCGATCGGTATGAGAAAAGAAGCTGAAGTTATGGGTAAGATTTTGATTATTGATTAAAATTTTAAGTAATACCTATGAACTAGTTAAAATTGGCTGAAATATTTAGGACCACTTGCTGAAACTGCTTATTGGCGAAATTTGATGGCTAAAATGTCCTTTATAATCCAACAAATGAATGAATGGACTTTTGTCTCGTTTATACAAATTTTGGCTTATGCTAAATCTAAAGTTATAAAGGTATATTTATTTATAATCTAAAGTTATAAATACCTACTCCGTATATGCAAAAATTTGAACTGATGTTGATATTGTGATAATTTGTACTCTAATAATAACAACAAAATTTTTGGAATTTTAGAGATGGCGAAATGTTGAGACTCGAGTCAATGATCAATTTTATGAAGCCAAGGATAATGTCAAGTATATGTATGCATTGGAGAAATTTTGCCATCCACTTTATCAGTCTGATCCACCAGGTATAAATATTAAGTTTCTATATCTCACAAGGAAACTTTAACTCACAAGGCCATTATGTATTCCTGGACCTTAAATGTGACCATGTTCAGTGCTAAAAATGCCCTACTAGATCCAAGAAAAGAAATAAGAACCGAAAACCTTTTTTTGTCAAAATCACAAAATATCCCAGTTTTTGTCCAAAGTTTGGCCAGCATTCCATTAGGAAATGTTAAATATAATTTGGAATCTATTGATTATTATATAAATTGGCAAAATTGAGGTATCTGGCGGTTTCCAAACGCTCTTTCATTTCTTATTTAAGCGAGACAAAAACCGTGGTTTTTCGAGAAATCCAAATTAACAAAAAGGGCTTTCAGGGCTCTCTTTTAATAAGATATTGTGGCTTTTGAATTATATCACATTTCCAGATCTAGAGATACAGATAGATCTGTTTCCTCGTCAAATAAGGGTTTTTTTAATTTAAATTTTTTTCTATTTGTAGCTATGATTGAACATATCCCAAGTTTAATTTACACCATAAAAATAGTCCATATCTCATCAAGATATTATAACACTTGTGAAAAGATCACTGCTCTTATGGTTAAGGTAAGTCTATAATCAGATTTCCTGTAGTTTTAAAAGTTCTAAAAATTCTATTAAATTTAGATAAGTAATCAAATGATCCGAGCTTGTCGACGGTATATCACTAAAAATGGAACACTAACCATCTGGGAGCAAGATAAAAAAGTTCTAGTTGAGAAACTTCGAGTAAGTACTTTACCTTAATAAAAATTTGAGCCAAAATTTTCAAAAAATTTTAATTTTTTCGTAGAAATGCCGAGAACTTTACCTAACTTACAAAAATAGTTTCGAGAAAACCAAGGCTGAATTGGCAAAGGATCCTCAGGGGAAACAGTTTAGTTTTTCTGAATCTCATATTTTTGGACGATTTGAGAAATTTTGTTCTCGACTTAAAAAGGTTACATATAAAACGTTAAATAATTAGTTAGTTAAATCTAATCAAATGATTTTTGGCTTTTTTGTGTAGATTATCCTACTCGTAGAAATCTTTGATATGTATCAATTTGTTCATCTATCGCATATTAAAGGGATTCATGTGATATCATCAGAATTGAAAAAAATCCAAAGTACGATAGAATCAAGAACTTATGATCCTTTGGAATTTCGAGAAGAGGATTTTGAAATTGATTATGTTGAAATTCGGGCTGCTATTGATGAAGTTCAAAGAGCACTAGAGAAATTTATGGATGATTCAATTAAAAGATGTCCTACTGCAGCTCATGGTATTGAACTTTTGGAAAGATTCAAAAATCTTCGAAATCGATGTCTTGACATTGAAGGGAAGGAATGGTACCTTTTTCGATTCTATAATAATGAGATTATTATGATCAAGTCCATCTATGATTGCGAGAAAAATGATACTGTAAGTGAAATATACTAACTAAATGGTAATAAAAAACCGAAAACATTCACAGATTACACAAAACCACGGTTTTTTGTCCAGCCCAAAAACTCCATAAGATTTAGTATTGCGGAATTTTGAAACCGCCAGCTAACGTAGATTTTAAATTCCGTTTCCTGACAGAATTTTGAAAAAAACCGTGGTATTTTGAAAATCCTTAAAATTGACAAAAAAGGCTTCAGGACTTGAATTTTCCCATCATAAGAGTCTTTGATTACATTACCAAATCCAGGATTTCAAAACTTAAATTTTAGATAAGAATTCCACTATTAAAATAGAAGCCTTTTCAAGAAATTTTTCGACAAATAGCTACTTTTTAACTATTTTTTGATATTTTTTAGCCAATTCCTCGTGGATATCCGCCATTTGCGGGTAAACTCGCCTGGGCCCGTCACCTTTACCGTCGACTTGAAAGACCTATGACACTTTTTAAAGAAAAAACCAGCGTTCTGAGCCGCCCTGATGCCAAACCAACAATCAAATTATACAATAGCGTTGCTAAAAAGTTGATTTTTTATGAAATCATATTTCATGATAGTTGGTCCAAGCAAACTACAGCCATTTATGACTCACTTGAAGCACCATTACTTACATTGAGAGGAAGAATACGTCAAGAATTGACCATTAACTTTGATCCATATTTTCGTCAACTTGTCGAAGAGACTGAAATCATTCAAAAATTTGATTTAGAAATTCCAGATGTGGCTCAAATAGTCTATTATAAACAGGACAAATTGTTCCAAACTTATGAAAAAATGAAGGCACTTTTGCAAAGATTTCTTTCCATAAAAGCACGTGTTCCACCTGATCTAACATTATTGATGCGACCAACAATTAAAAAGGTTGAAAAATCATTCATGCCTGGTAAAGAAACACAAAATCTTAAAATTATGTCTATGTGTATCTTAAAATTGGATGATTTTGATTTTTAAGGAATGTCATCTGTAAATTGGACATCATTCAAATGTGATGAATATTTCCAGTTTATTCAAAACAATCTGCAAGAACTTGAACTTCTTATTGGCACAATCACTGACATTATTAAGGTTCGGATCAACCAGTATTTATGGGACATAAGTCATACCATTATGATCGATATCCCTGAAGATCGACCGGTGACCTGTGAAGAATATATGGACAGAGTGAGAGTTTATTCAGGGATTGTGGCCAAAGAACTTGAGTACAAGTCTAGGGCTTGTGAGACGGCTGTCATGGAGCTCATCAACATTTTGCTGGATAGTAGTGATATTAATGTCCATGAAGAACTCCTTTATTCATGGATGAATGCTAATTTGTTCAAGACTAAAGAAGGTTAGTTATTTTGCCAAAATCTGGTTTTTCAGACTTGAGTTATCGAAATAATTTTTGTTATTTTTCTGATTTCAGAACAGAGAGCTGAAGGTCGTAGAAGTATGTCAACCAAAAGACTGAATCACTTTGGGGGCCTGCTAGCCAAGATAAGTGCTCAAAAAAGAGAAGACTTGATGCATGTAAGTTCTAGAAATCCTAGAAATACCCTAAAAATTTTCAAATTTTTTTTAAAAGATCCATGAAGAATGTCGCCATGTTTTCAATTATTACTCGGCAAGATGTGTCGAAGCTCTTCAGAAATGTACTCGAACAGCTCTTGAAAATCTTAGGAAGCGATCTGAAGAAATTCCAATTTCGGCGAAGCATCGAAATAGCGAATTAGGATTCCATCAATCACAAGCTCCGTTATTTTATGCTGATCTAATTCTGGCTATACCCATGATAACCTTAAGACCTCGATTGGAAGAGATTCAGGATGTACTCACTCGATCAATTCAGATTTCAACCGATTCTTTGAAAATGGTGGTTGTTTGGGGTCAATCTCGTCGAGCTTCGTTTGATGTCAATGCACGAGGTACCTAAATAGCCTTAACAACCTAGTAACACGACAAAAAATCTAATGCCTTTTTTTATAGAGGCTATATACAGTGATCCAGCTAAAGAGGCTGAAGATTTGGCAAATTCTTTATACCCAAGACTTCAGGGTCATCAGGAAATTGGTAAGAGTAAAAATCTTAAAAAAGACATACCTGTTTCGTACTCTTGGACATACTCTTGGAACTTGACATGCCGTCAAATTGTATTTATAAAAAAAAGTTTCTGATTTCTCTTTTGAGGAATCTTTTGCATTGTGACTGGGTTACATCAAGTCCTCCTAGAGCTAGAGCAAAGTCTCTTTCCTTGTAAGATTAGTTAATTTCGCGAAACCTTTTTTAGTTTTGGCTTCAATGGACATGGAGAATGTGAATGCAAGATTGAGAAACTGTTACAGGCCTGTAATGGACCACAAGGAAATTGGAAAATTGTTTATCATGACGCAAAACTGCATCCTTCATATCAAATCAAGGTATCTAGATTTATAACTATTCTAATATTCGAAATTTTTTGATAATTATTCTTGTATTTACTTGGCAGTTTGTACCGTTTACTTCAACACTACCTTGATTACTCATTCCTCTGGAAGGATAACCGTGAGGAAGAGATGACAGAGCATATTTCAAAAAATTATCTCGTCATCACTGAAATCGAAGCTTTGTGGAAAAAATATGAAAAGATGGAGCGTGAAATTGAAGAAATTCCAAAAGGACATCGAATTGGACCCTTACAGTTGAATACTGAAGAGTTGAAATCCTCACTTGAGCTCGAAGTTGATGGCTGGAAGGCTTCATTATGTCAGCACTTACATGATCACTATAGGACTCAGATTATGGCTATTTCTAGATTTATTGAGGACTCACAGTAAGCACATGACCTTAAGAAATTACACATTTTAGTGATTTTAAGCCAATTTTTTGATGGTTTTTAGTAAGGAATTGAACACTCCCATCAATGACATGCATGATATCTACATATTGATGTCAGCCCTGGAAAGAATTCGTGAGAATTTTGTAGATATTGATGCTCATATCCAACCGATTGAGGAAATTTATAATTTTTTGGCTAATAAAAAGTACAGAATGTCTGAGGATGATTTTGATAAGGCTTTTGCACTTCGAGGTGAATTCATCAAGCTTCAAGAACAGGTATAAACTAGACCAATAATTTCGGAAATTTTTGTTGTCAAAATTGTCAAATTATCTAGGTATATTTAATACTTTAAGTACAGAAACAGAAAGGTCAAAAATGGCTGATTTCTGTTATCTTTTGATCTGTCTTTCGAAATTTGGATTTATTTTTGATTGCAATTGTGATTAGTCCAATTTGATATTTTACAATTTTTTTCAATTTTTAGGCACAAGAAGTAACAAAAAAGATCTCTAGTGTTCAACTGGATCACAAAAAGTTACTTCAAGAATCTTTAGTTCGATTTAAAACCGACTTGAATAACTATCTTGAACGTTATCACAGAGGTATGAGATAAATTTTAAACCTAATTTAAACCTTTATGATATTAATGGATTCATTTTCAGATGGTCCTCAAATCGATGGAATAACACCACAAGAAGCAGCAGATCGACTCTTCGTTTTTCAAGATCAATTCGACCAACTTTATGAACGCTATGTGATGTACCATGAAGGAGAGAAATTATTTGGGCTCAAACCCAAGGAATATCCACAACTGGACAAAGTTCGACGAGAATTGATAGTTTTACAAAAAATCTACGGTCTTTATAATGATGTCATCCATTCAATCAATGGCTACTATGACATCCGACTTGCCACAATCACCAACAAGGTCATCGACAAAATCGTCACTGACATGGAGGGTTATGAGACGAGGTGCAGATATCTTCCATCACTTCTAAGAGAATGGCCAGCTTATCGAGAATTGAGAGCGAAAATGGATCAATTTTATGAAATTTTGCAACTTTTGGATTTAGTTGAGGATAAACCTGTTGAAGAACGAGATTGGATTCTGATTGAGGATATTGTTGGGACCAAGTTGGACTTTGATAAGGATTCTGAGGATATTAGGAGAGTTCCACTGAAAGGTACTTAATTTTTATAAATATTTCTCAAAACAAGTAAAGGAATAATCCAGTTAGAAATGTTTAAATTCAGCAGTTCAATACGTATCATTTTTCAATTTATATCTTGATTAAATGGCTTAAAAATGCAAGATTATAACCTCTGTTATTTTGCAAAATTTTTGTACAATTTTGTATCTGATACGTATACCTACTGATACTGATACTGATGATATCCACTGATACAACTTGATACAACTCGGGAAATCGACCAAATTTGGCATTTTTTTAAGTTTAATTTTGACCAAATTCAGCCGAATTTGACATAAAAAAAAAAAAATAAATAAATAAATAAATAAATAAACATAATAAACCAAATTTTAAATCTTCGACATCTCGAAAACTAAAACTTTTAGCATCGTTTTCTTCCAAAATTTTCAAGTTCAAAAAACGAGCTCTTAATTTTTATCTTCAATAGTCGATTTAAATCGGAATTTTAAGAATTTTCATATCTTTTGAGTTCACCTAAAGGTCTGATTTCAGTATCAAAATGCAATAAGTCTATCAATAATCAAGTTCAAAAGTACGGTGTTTTCAAGCCTTACTTTTCGTACTTTTTTGAACTTTTTTTGACTGAATTGTTCCATTACTTGTTACATATAAGTTATAAGTAATCTATCTATAAGCTGTGATTTAATTGTGATTTTTATTTAGTGATTCACATTTACGAGGCAAAACTGCAGAAAGAGCAGAATGTCCAGATGAGTTTGTCTCAAACTTCCACAATGGACGGGAATGTATCTTTATACTAACCTAACCAAAAATATAATCAATCATAATACTACTACCTACCTATATAATTTATTAGTCTTAAACTTACACACATACTTATACTTACATTACATTACATGCATTTGTATAATAATCATTTATAAATAAGTCATAAGTACACGATACAAATTTATATAATTCGAGCAGTAGTCAACTTATTTACCAAGTCAAGGTCAAAACTGTATACCCTACATACATATTACATATGTGCAAAAGTCATTTTATAAATTTAATACAAAACTCCCACTTGAACCATTATTAATACCTAAGTAAGTACTTATACTTTTGAATTTGAAATTATTCTGCATCACAAAAGACCTTACTAATTTGAATTCTAAATTCTAGACCTATCTCTATACATATACATACATATACATAATATAGAATAGAGCTTATACATAGATACTTCTCCATATTAAATATCAAAAATTTGAACTTGAATGAATTTCACAAAAATTGAAATGAAAGGCCAAAATTTCTTTGAATTGTCAATATTAACCACAAGTATTTTTTATCCCATATCATCTAATAAAAAGTAACAGAACAAAAGAAAAAGGGTCTAATTTTTAGCATTCTTTATGTAGGCAATTTTCGACCAAATTCAGGCTTATTTGAGCTAAAAGGTAGACCAAAAAAGGCCTAATATTTCAAAAAATCGCAAGTTTTTTATGATTTTAATCCTTAAAATAAAGGTAGGGTACTTATCTAATTTATTAGCTATACTGATCTTAATTTAATTATATGTTCCTACACTTGGCTTAAATTCACTTAGCAAAAGTAGTTATGATAAGTAGGCAAAATGTGATAATTACACGTTAGAGTAATACCCAATAATTATCGAGAGTTTGATTGATTTACCCTACATTTACATTTGTGTAAATACAGTTTTTTTTTCAACTGTATTTTATGCAGCTTATAATTGAGGTCTACACAAATACATATACTAGTATTTAAATATCAAAATTACCTATCAATTTTAAACATTTATTAAACCACAATTAATAACTTAAGTACATATGGTACTATGCATACTAGTAGTTGATATGAAAAAATGGCATGACAGCTAAAAAGGCCCAAAATGTAATAGATAACAACTCTCTCTTACAATTTTTATATCATAAAAGTAGCTCTATAAAGTGCTAGTACATACTAGTCAAACCATATGCACATATGGACAATATGTATCTGTATGAATGATACAGACATCTCATATAAAAAAGCATTTTGCAAAAAGCTTATCTCTAAATATACCTAAATAATGTATAGTAGTAGAGTACTAGGATGCTTATATGAACTAAACTGGATTGGATCTCAAATCTTGGCAAGGTTTTGAAAAAATTTGCAAAAGCAACACTCTCACATTCAGCTAGTGTAGTAGTAAGTCCTGACTGACTGGTTTCTATTTAAATATTTAAATATACCCAAGTAGTATAGGTAGTACTAGTACTATAGTTTGTATTTATAACTTGGGTTTATTTTTTTCAAAATAATTGTGATCTATTTTATTTTAGCTTTATTCTTCACCTCGAGTAGTAGTCTGTCTTTTTATTTTTATAATCCTCTAATCCTTGCATTTTATTCCTATATATTTTCTTAGTAGTAAATAGTAGAATCTAATTTAGCATTAGCAGTCAGAAGTACCTACAAGTACAAGTAATTTTAACTTTAATTTAAGTCATTTAAAGCTATATATCGTAAAGTTTTTTAAAGTGCAAGTTAAACGTGCTCTGTCTGAAATACCTGGAATTGTTTATACCTATAAATATCTAAAGTCAAAGTCAGTCAGTAAAGTGATAGATCAGGTGAAAAGGGGTCTTATGACTTATATTTTGTGCTTCTAAATTCCAAAGGTACAAGTACTCAATAGTCTCACTTTTAAGAGAAATTTCAGACCTCTAGGTCAACAGAGAGTACTTTTAAATCCTTGAATTTTAACCTTTAATACATTTTTTACAAGATATTTAACCTAACCTAACCTAAACTACAAGATTTTTTACAAGGTTTCAAACTTGAGACCCTGAGATCGAAGAATCATAAGACCCATAAATTTTAGTCCTCCATTTCAGTCATAAATACGTAGTTTAAGTAGTGTAGGTATAATATAAAAATAGTCATCAAATAATTAGAATAATTGCAAATTGCAAAATCACAAAAAAGTACTTGAGCTTAATATACTTACTTATTGACAATCGAATCTACATTATGAACACTTGAGAGTTTTGAATAATATTTTAGAATAATGAAATTTACTTTTTCTACTAAATATACAAGTACTAGGAGTAGTACGAGTACTATTAGGATATCAAATTACTTTACAAATTTCATATTTTTCGCAATCCTTATAAGTTTAAGCCATTGCTCAGATGGCTATAGTGAGAGTGAGGATTTCTCATCTGTAAATGGTAATTTTATATTTTTATTAAATTCTACTATTGAAATTTAACCTTCGACTAAACTTATACAAGATACCCTTACCTATCTACAGAATATTATTTTTGTACAATTTGCAATATTTTACTGATATCGCATTTTTACATGCCTATTTGTAAAATGTACAAAAACATAGCAAGCAAACTGATACACTATCAAACTATCTCAAAATATCAAAATATTTTTTCAAAAAATTCCTGTAAAATTTTAGCTCAATTTTTATTGGAACCTGGTAAAATCTATAAAAACCATGGATTAAAATTTCAAAGAGTACTGCTCGGCAAGATTGACCTAACAATGTTAGGTCAACATGTTAGGCTAACATGACCAAACTTAACTTTTTAATGCAAATTTTGAGAAAATTTTTGGTTTTTATAGACTCTATTTCTGATACAAATTATTACAAGATGAAATATCCTGAAATATTTGGTTTTTTGATCTTGTAAAAAGCTGTAAAATTCTAAAAATTTTTGCTAATTTCTGTAAAAAAAACCACATTTTTGAGCACTATATGAGTGTTATCGACCTACCTAAGTCTATAATTTGTTTTCTCGGTCAATTCTTCAGTTCTACGGAAATTTGAGCCTTTTTTGGAACAAAAAATATGAAATTTTTAATCAATTTTAGTTACAAAAGTATCCTTGTTTCTTGAAAAGGGAGAATTGTATAATTATTTTTGAAATTTTTGTCAGATGTTTGTGAAATCTACGAGGATCTAACGATAGAGCATTTAATTCCATGTAAATCTCATGACAAAGAATGGTACTATTCAGCTGGGCTCCAGAAATGTACAAGACGGAAAAAAGGATGCGGGCTCAAAAGTCAGCAAAATACTTTCCCCTCTTTCGAAGCCTGTGATAAGAGTTGTGGACGATCAAGAAGTATATTAATTTCTAATCTCTATTTAACTTTAATTACTACTGACTAACTTGATTATTTTTATATTTTTTAGTATGCCAGATGGATTTACAAACTGGACTTTGCAGAGCAGATCTCACTAGATATTATTTTAATGTATGTAACACTAACAAGTACCAAGATTGAATTTTGAAAAAAAAAATACAAAAATTTGTCTTTTGCTATAGGCTACGTCTGGAGACTGTGAAGAATTTAGATACACTGGATGCGGTAGGAAATATTTAATATTTCTAATAACAACCATAATATTTAAAATCATAGCTAAAATTTCAATACCAAAAGTATATTATCCTTTGCATCTAATTAAAATCTTGACGGAATTCATAGACTTAAAGAGTCAAATGGTGTTTTGAAACTTTTCAGGATACTATCAGAGTTTTATGTCAAAATATCAAAATTTATACTTTTATTCAAAAAATTCCTACAAAAAATTTTGCTCAATTTCTATTTTAAAATACCTGGCAAAATCAATAAGAACCATGTTTAAAATTTTAAAAGAGTATCAAATTTTCTGTATGATTGACCTAAAATGACCTAACCTAACTTTTTAATGTAAATTTTGAGATAAATTTTGGTTTTTATACCTAACCTAACCTAACCTAACTTTCTTACTGGAAATTTTGAAATAAAATTTTTTTATATTTGATACAAATTCCCATTAGGTACAAAATGAAACATCCTGAAATATTTGTTTTTTGATCTTTGATTTGATCAAAATTCCAAAAAATTTGCTAATTTCTGTAAAAAAAATCACATTTTTAAGCAAGATCACAAAAACCTAATCTAGATTCAAGATCAAATATTTCAAATAGCCATCCTTCTAGCTGAAATATCTTCCGTTTCCTAATAAAAAATTTTTAGAAATTTCAATTGTTTTTAGGATTTTAAGTCAAATTTTAAGTCTAACCAAAATTTTGTCTTAAAATCCCTTTGACACTTGAAATTTTGATTATTTATACGGAATACGGAGTATTTGATGGTTCATACATACTTAAGATTAGACAAACTATACCCTACTTATCATTATCAACTTATCTTTGGTTAATTTTGCTTTTTTTGAGTGAGAATTTTTAGATATTTTACAAAAAATCGTGTAAAAGATTCTACCATAAATAATATGTCTTTAACGAGCCTTGAGAGTTTGACAAATTGCTAATTCTTTGTTAAAATTTTCCACCTATCTACTCGTATGTATCAATATCTTACCCATCTATTTAAATATGTATCTACTGCCTTGTTTATTATATCAATCAATCTAAAATTCTAGAAAGCTCCTTACAATTGAAAAGTTTGAAAAAAGATCGATTATGCCCTGAATTTTTGTCTGTTCTTGAACTTGAACTATTATAGAATTTGGTTATTGAGCTTTGAAAGATGTTTATGACTTAATTTTGGCTTATTTTCGCATAATATTTTGATTTTGACTAATTGAATTTTTTTCTAATGCAGGTGGAAATGCTAATAGATTTATGTCTGAGAAGAAATGTTTCGACTACTGTGTCTCAATCCTCGAGATGACAAAAGGTGCACACAAAGCGAAATCAAAGGGGAAATTAAAATCTATTTGCAAATTCTTTAAAAAGCAATTAAAATTCCCACTCGAATGTCTTTAAAAAAGAGCATGATTTTTGTACTATCTAGTAGTTTTTAGACATACAAATATGTACATTTGGGCAGCTTGTTAAACAATCAAAATATCGATAGAAATCACCACCCTGTTTGTAAAGCTTTGCATTTGGGCTTCTTAAGTACACATAAAAATTGTTAAAAAAAAGGTTTTCAAAATTAATGTAAAAAACTAACTGTGTCTGTATAGAAATGTGTCGAATGCCCAAAGAAGTTGGTCAATGTGAGGACGAGGAATTGAGATATTACTATGAGCCAGTCACTCGGACTTGTCAGAAATTTCACTATACAGGGTGTTCAGGAAATCGGAATCGATTTGAATCCCTACGTGATTGCCTTGAGCTCAAAAGATTCTGTGTTTCGAATGAATTATAAAAAATCAAAATTATTGTGACAAATATACCTGAGATACCTATAATTACTACACTAAATACCATTACATACCTACTATTTATAACTACTATATATATGTATACCTTATTCTCAAAAAAAATGTGATAATTGGCCTTTGAAACGAGTTTAAATAAATTTTATTTTTAAAGTAATTATGATTTAAAATAAATTATTATAACTGTTAGGGTACTTACCCTACTAATGATACTTGATAGGTTTTTTTAGAAAGATGAAGACGGAAATACCTGCTAATTAATTTTTAGAAATTTTTTTGTGACTCTCTTTGTTCTTCGGATTTATAAAGAGATATTTCTGTCTCGATTTTAATTTGAAATATTAGTTTTCGATTTGATTACATTATCTATATTATGAATTATAGGATTTTTTCAAACGAAGCGAACGAAGCGAGCACTTACTATTCAACTTTGCTTGAATTTTGTCCCCCCGTCAGTCTGCCTTGGCCTGAAACGAAGATTACTTGAAAATTTTAGGACCTATTCTGTATTTTGACAAAACTTGAGATTGGATTGAAGGACTCTTTTATGGTCTAGTTGTGCCATTTCGACAAAAATTTCCACTTCTTGAGGTGATGTGGTTCCTTTAATAAGGGTCCTTGTTCATCAAATCGAAAAAACTTGAAATATTGTAAAAATCAAAGAGTATTTCAATGGTAATCAACAAGCCAGCTGACTAACGGCTGAGTGATTCTGAGTTTGATGACCTTTGACACCGAAAATCGACGTAGCTTCATCTCGAGATGTCTTTATTCTCACAATTAAAAAAATAATTAATTAAATCCTAGTATACTGTAATAAAAGTATTTGAAAAAATTGATTTTGCTAACACTTAACGACTTAACACTACCAAGTCTATATATCGACCAAATAAAATATCAAAATGTTGAAAGATTTACGTATACCTACCAACTTAGCAAAATTTTACTTTTGAGTATTTGCTCGTTGAAATGTTTATGTTTATAATTTCTCATAAAATCCCAATGGGAGGTCATGTTTTCCAAAAAGCTAAAACCGATTTTTTGCACAAAATTTGCAAGAAAAAAAAGTTGTCAAAAAATTGGCCCCCATGTTGACCAAAGCAATTAATCACATGCTCAAATGGCCCTTTTCATCAAATTGATTTCTTAAATTGCTTGGAAATACATAAACCTTTATGCATACATGGTGTATTTTTATAATTTATACAAGTTATAAAGTATCTTCTTGTACTACAGATAGGTACCTACTTATCATTATACATAATATGGTAGTTATAAACATTTCAGTTTTTTCCTTGCAAATTATCTGCAATGTATTTTATTCTTTAATTTCAAAACATGATGATATTTTAGTAGGGGTTTGCCAAACCCATTAGAAGTGATATAAATAATTTCATATTTGAACTCATCCGGTTTAAAATCTCATTTTTCTTTCGACTATGCACTTCATTGAACAAAATATACATATCAGTAGTTATACGGTAGTAGACTGTAAGTATCCTACCTATCTGTAACAAGTATATTTTGCAAAATCTCATAAATATTTTTTAGTTTATATCCGAGGTCAGTGTAAAATAAAGTAGCTCTATTTACTATAATATTAGCTCGCATTTTTGTCAAAATTTGTCAAAACCTTACCTACAGTATATTACTATTTCTGAACCAAATCCTGGATTTCAGACTAGCTTTCACTATAAACGAATATCTTGAATTCTCAAAATTCTTAATATTTGATCAAAATTTGACCAAAATTGCTCTATTTACTATAGATTAGCTAGAATTTTTGTCAAAATTTCTCATATATCTTTACTATTTCTGATAATTTTTGAACCAAATCCAGGATTTCAGTCCAGTTTCAACTATAAACGAATATCTTGGATTCTCAAAATTCTCAAAATTTGATCAAAATTTGATCAAAATTTATTTTTCAAAATTTTTCTAGGAGTAATGGGAAATTATGCAGCTTGAAATCTGAGATATTTTGACACAAATTTCGACTTTCATGTATGAATTATGTCCTCAAATACTTGACATAATTAACTAAGATAATACCTTTTTTAATTTCACAATTTGGTAACTAAATTTTTCAAAATTGTTTGAAAAAAGAAAGACGAGCTTCATCTTAAAACTAAAATTTTTCGACAAATTGTGAGCTTATTTTCTAATTTAGCGTCAAAACAAAGTAAAATTTTGAGCTTTGAAGATGCTTTTTTTGAGTAGGCAGGTTTAGATTTAGATATAAGTGTGGAGAAAACATATTGAAGTTGATAACTTGATAGTGTAAGGGTTAAGACAATAGGTTGGGAAAGTTTTTTTGAGAATTTCCAGTCGGTTAAACACCCTCAAGAAATGGATTTAGAATTTTTAGAAAAGCAAATTCTACTTGAAGTGTTGAATTGTTTCAGTTCAGAATGGTATGAAATAAAATAAAATAAAATAAATGCTCCACAACCGAATATCTATAGGTAGTAAGTAGGTACCCTACTACCAAACAAGTACAAGGGCAAAGTCCAGCAGTCCTTACAGTTCTACACTCTAATAACAGAAGTTCCTATAGGTATGACAAGTATATGACAAGTAACCATTTGAATTTATCGAAAAATATAAAATATTTACTTGAGACTTGAGTAAATATGGGACTCTATTATCTGTATTAAAATTAGTTTTTGTGAGATAAATATATTTTTGAGCTATTAAAAATGCATTTTTGACCATCAGGGTATGTTTACTTGTCGGACTTGAATTAGAAAGGATAAAATAAAATAAGATAAAGAGAAAGAGAAAGCAAATCTCCAGGAAAATATCAGAGAATTGTACAAGTTGAGCATTTTATCTCAAACAAGTAGAACAAGTAGAACAAGGCACAAGGCATAAAAAAGAATCATGTTTGCAAAAGATTGAGATTGAAGTGAAGTACTTTTTGTAGACTTGAGTTTAATTTCATCCCTATTTTGGTTGAATTTACCCTTATATTCTTGGTCTAACTTCACCCTTGTATGAAATTAACCCAAAATATTTCAAATCCTAATCAAAACTAAACTAATCTTTAGAAAATTTTGGTTCATTTCATATAGTGGTAAAGTTAGACCAACAATATAGGGGTAAATTCAACCAAAATAGGGATAAAATTAAACACAAGTCTTTTTGGTATTACTCTATATACTGATAGTATATATAAGGATCAGGACATGAACAAAAAAAGTGTGAAAAGGAACAGTGAAGCGAAATTAAATTGACATGATCACGGAATTCCACTCTCAGACTCGGCTGAGGCTGAATTATTACAAATTTATTCAATTCTTATTTCGACAATTTCTTATGATAATTACCAGCCTAATTATCATTTCTTATGAGAGTTTAATGATCTGTAAGAAAATGTAAATATCTACAAGTATACAGGATACTACTCGAATTATGAGATGAGAAGCTTCCAAAAGTATGGAATTCATTTCAAAAGAAAAATTTTAAAATTCTTTTGATAGGGAAAAATTTGTTTGGGGATTTTGTGGAAAAATTTCGTACATGTCTAGAGTCCACAACTTTTGAGCTCATTTTTCGGACTTTTTAGCTCGCTTTTCTGTAGCTTGAGACAAAAATTTAGATACCTACAATCCAAAATTTCAAAATTTTGCCCTAAATGCAAAGGTATTTAGGGCTAGTTTCCATTTAAATATATTACGAAAACTAAGATTTCTAAATTTAGATGAGAATACCTTACTAACCCTTAGAATAAGAGTATTTTTATGGAAAATTTGAGTTTTTAGATGCTTTTTTTAGAAAAATTCGGACTTTTTTGATCGAAAAAGTTCACAAAGTCCAAGTGTAACCCATTGGACAAGTGACATATGACAAGAGTCATAAACATAAAATATTATTTCTTTACATTTTCTCTACCTCTACTTGGCCAAGTGACAATGATAAGAAGAGATCAGAAAAAACCGAAAAAAATCAGATTGATGATACAGATTAAATTTCACCAACTACCTACTTTGTAGTATCTGTACTACTGATACATATTGTAGATATTATAGTAAAAAACTCGAAAAGTTGACGATAAATAGAGTGCACTTGATGTTTAACAGTTGAAATAATTTTTGCAATTTGGTCTAGAGAGATACTTGGAAGTCAACTAGATGGAAAAACCATATGAATAATATTTTGAAAGCCGGGTTTATTTGTGCTGAATTATTTGCGAATTTCTTGTATTGTAGGTACAAGTACTATGTACTAGTACATGGTACTTGTGTATAATGGCATGCGCCTATGTTGCGTTCACAAAACCCCGAAATTTTTTTTATTTCTTTTTTACCCGAAATTTCTAAGAGCCCCATTCATTTATCGGTTGTTACCCGGGCTAGAACACAAGTTTGTAATTTGAAAAGTGATAAAAACAAGGATAACAAAAAGGTGCTAAAGTAAACCTCACAAAAATACCTTCATTTTGGTGCAAAATAAACCTGAAAAATTGTCTAAAAACATTTTGAAAAAGTTGCAAAATCTTGGACATAAATCATCAGAAAGTTTCGAAATTTTCAAAAAGTATCTAAAATTTTTCAAAATCTTCAAAAGGTCATTAGAAATTTCCCAAAATTTTCCAAAAACACTCGAAATTTTCGAAATTCTATTCAATATAGATTTCAGAGTATCTTTTTCTGAAAGCTAGGATTTGAAATTTCCAACCTTTTTAAACCTTTTTGAAAAAAGTTCTGAAATAATCTGTAAGACCATTACCAAATTCTAATCTACCCAAAAGCAATTAAATCAGTATAAATTTTGTCACATTTCAAGAGAAAAATAGGACAAGTTCAATCTGTTCGATAAGCCAAAAAGGCTTAAAAAAAGTTTAAGGATTTTGGGCAAAAAAGTGTTTCTATTTTCGAGATTGGCCAAGGTACTACACTAATACTAGTGTGCAAAAATAAAAAAAAAGTTCCCTAATTACAAAATTGGCACTTTTCTCAACTTGGCTTGAGTTTTTTGCCCGTTTTTTTTCCAGGATTTTTAACCAATCTATAATAATAACAAGGAAAGATAGTAGATAGTGATTGTATATGGGTTATGTTATATGATATGGGATTTTTTTGAGTGCAATTTATCTTACTTTGTCTTTCTCGTGGATCCTGCAAGTTTACTTAGATTTACCAGATAAACCGTGTGAAATCCTGAAATCCCCAGTTTCCCAATTTACCCCCGAATACTCTCATATTGTTCAAGAAATCTCATCTTACATAATACATAGCTTATCCTTAGCCTTAGACCTATCTGTAGAAGAAGAAGAAGGCTTTTAAAATCAAGAAAAATACGAATTTTAGTGAAAGATAATATCTCTATTTTCTGTGGAAAAAATAAAGTTAAGATCACATAAGGATACAATTGTCCTGAGGGGATTCTCAAAATAATCAAAAAACTTTGCAAAAATTGGCCCCAAAATAAAACTGAAAAATTGCTGGTACTAGGACTGGTAGTTGAGTGTTTTAAGTGATGCCAATAAATATATTTAAAAATATGGATAGGTCGTAAAACCCTATACACACTAGAGTACTGATACAAAGTCAATTGTGCTAAAAAATAGTCGTAAAAAACCGTAAGAAATAAAATAGTTTAAAAGCCAAAAGTTCGGCTGTTTGAATGTTCAAGACTTGGAATTAGAGACTGTGTATTTTGCCATTTGAACTAACGGGGACAACGATAAGTACCTAATACCTAACCTAAGCTAAAAAGAGAGAAGGTTTACTGAGAAATCATGAGATAAATAATATATTGTTGTGTTTAAAAATAAGTTTTTTGTTGGATGGTCCTAGTTGTAAAACCGAAAAAAAATACAAAAAAAAAACCGAATCGAATTGCTGAAATGAAATAAAGGGTAAGTTTTAAGTTTGCAATTTTTTTTAGAATTCTTGTATAGTCTACAATTTCACGCCAATTTCAAGTTACAGGATCCTTTTACATATCAATGTATAAGGTTTTGAAATAAATAAAATGATCATTAGAGATACAATACAGCTAAATCTATCTATACAGTACATTTTCTATTTTTTAGTATCTACAGATATAATTTTTGAATTCTCTACGGTATATTTATAAAAATTAAAGCCTTATTATACAGAAGGTTCTTTAACTCATACATATTTACATCAAATTTTTCAATTTTGAAATCTAGATTTTGGTAACTACCTTACCTAGGATGGATCAATTAGACAAGTTGAGTTTCAAATTGTCCTACTAATAATACCATAATTCAAGATCCGATTTTTACAAATCTAGTATTTGCAAATACAGATAATGAACCTATAATTAATTAAAGAAATTGACAAAATCTAGGATTTCAAAATGGATATTGGCTTTCAAAATACCTACTTGTGTTAAAATTCTAAAAACGATTTTTACAATAAATCTAGATTAATTATTATGAAAAATATGTATCTATAATCAATAGAATCAATCGACAAAATCGACAAAATCTAGGATTTCAAAGTGGAAACTGGCTTTCAAAATTCAAAACACTCCTCTAAAAAAAGAAATTTTTACAAAATAGTTGAACCAACCTATAATTAATTGGAAAAAATTGACCAAATCTAGGATATCAAAATGAAATTTGGCTTTCAAAAGACCTGTGATAATTCAAAAAACGAGTTTTGCAAACCTAGATTTTACTTTAACAAACTACTAACTAAATAGTAATTGAACAAGTTGACAATTAATATCTAAGATTTCCAAATTTTGAAATTGGCGTTCAAAACACTCGTCTAATATCTGTAATTCAAAAAACGACATTTCCAAATCTAAATTTTTCAAAATATTATGTTGATATCACATAATTAACTGATGGGTGAAATTGACAAAATCTAGGTTTTCAAAGTGGAAACTGGCTTTCAAAACACTCTTTTAAAAAAGAGATTTTTACAAAATTGTAAGCACGAGATAAAGCTCTACCTATTACTAATTGAAAAATTGACAAAATCTAGGATTTCAAAATGAATATTGACTTTCATATTGAAATAGGTTTTTGATTTGAGTCTAGATTTTCCCAATATAGACTTTAAAAATCATGAAATATATACCTATCTATCTATCTATCCTATAATCGGTTGGACAAATGGACGAAATCTAGGATTTCAAATTGAAATTTAGATTCAAAAATGCCTTTTCGGAAATTATAATTTAGTCATTTTCTAGGATAGTTGATAGTATACCTTATACTCGTATCTAGAGCTCAAGGTATGGTACAAAAGTCATTATAAATTCATTTATAATATCTATCTGTAGTATTATTGTAAAAATATATTTCATTTTAAAAGCATAATTGCTCGTTTTAAGAGAGGGTAGGGTATTTATTATATTTCGATATTTTTGGCTCAGAATTCTGGAACTTTCTCGGCTTTGAAAAGAATTAAGTGTGACATGTTTTTTGAAAATTATAATTTAGTTATTTTATGAGATTTCTCTCGTACATACCTACTACTGTTATTACTAGGTATCTAGAAAGACAATTTTTCAAGTCAATATATAAAAATACATAAACTCATACATACATAGGTAGCTGTATAGTCACCTCAAGTTTTAAGTGAAAATTTTGTATTTAAACTTGCATTAAAGTCAAGGTCTAAAAAAAAGTTCTCACAAGCAAAAGTGAACTGAAATATTTAGTGTAAAAGTTTTTTTTCTAGAATTTTCAATTCTTACCTTTATACTAGTTAGGTACTTTGAAATTGAGAATTTAGCCCATAATAAATGCTCTAGTCTAAAAGTCTAAATGAATAACTTTTTCGAGCATTTTTACCTTAAAAAAAACTTAAAAATAAGTTAAAACAAAAGCTACTTTTATATGTAGTATATGTACACTGATGTGAAGTTAAAAAAGCTCAGGTTTACTTCAAAAGAATTTTCTAGAAAAAAAAATAGTCAATACTTTGGTAGGTACTTTAGAGAAAGGTATGTATTGCATTACATTGATGGGGAATTTGTGACTCACTTTGAGAAGTTTGGACAAATGGTCGATTTAAAAAAAATCTGAAATCTGAAATGTTCTTTTTATAGAATCTTAGTAATGTAATAACAACATGCATGGAAATTCGTATCTTAAAACAAGTCAAAATTGGAAAAATTTGGCAAAACGTAATTTTTGCCGACTTCAAAGATAAGATTCTCTGCCTATAATTACATAAATTTTGAAAATTTTAAATTTAGAAATACCGATATACCTAGCCAATTTTTAAAAAAATTATTAAAACTAGGTCTTTTTTTGTCCAAATTAGGCTCTAAAAGGGTCAAAAAGGGTCAAATCAAGATCATTCTGATAAATACTTTACCTATAGAGGTATAAAATTAGTAACAACAACATGGCGATATTAAGGGTAAATCTAAAAAGCAGGTAAAAAATTGTAAAAATTTGGCAAAACGTAATTTTTGCCGACTTCAAAAATAAGATTCTTTGCCTATTTAATTACATAAATTTTGAAATTTTTACATTTAGAAATACCAACATAGATATGTAGATGCCTATCCAATTTCTAAAAAAATGTATCATATTTCGAATAAAACTGGGTCTTTTTTGTCCAAATTAGACTCTAAAAAGGTCAAAAAAAGGTTAAATCTTTAAGATTTAGAATCATTCTGATAAATACATACTTTACCTAGAGGTGTAAAATTCCAATAAATTTAGGTAAAATGACCAGAATCTGGTCATAAAGGCCTACCAGATAGGCATTTTTATTGAGTTTAATTCTTATTTTTGGCTAAAATGACCTAGATAGTTTGTCTTGTTTCTAGAACCTCATTTTCTCCCAATCAGTCACAAAGGTCAAAGTATATTGGTAGATATTTAATTTCACTTTTTTTTAGAATTTGTAACTTTTTCTAATGCCAATATCAATATACTTTGTACTACTACTACTTAGAAGTAGTACTTGTTTAGCTATCTACCTATATATTTTTCTACTTTTTTCAAACTTACTAGAGCTTGGTAGTAAGTTTTTTTTGGCAAACTAAAAGTCAAAGTAAGTAGGTAAGTAGTATCTAGTAGTAGTACTGATAGTAGAAACAAAACGGACAAATTTTAACTTTTAAACTCTTCAATTTATCTACTTATATCTTGAAATCTTTACCTTATCTTTTCATCTATCTATTTTACTTAGATACGAGCATGTTAGGTACTTTACTTGTAAAAATAAGCAGAGTCTCATCCTCAGGTTCTGTAACACATTTCGTTACACTTGGTAGATTAAAACCAACTTTTTATTTCTGAAACCGATATTGTACCATACTAGCACTATAGTACAGATACTATAGTACTTGAGGATTGAGGATATTTGAAGGAATTCTAGACTCTAGAGTTAGATAAAGTAAAAAAAAAAAAATCTCAAGATATTTCGCATAGCTCTGCAGATTAACTTGCCGAAATTTTTGGCTTTAGTTAAGCCCCCATATTACGAGTATCCTCGACCTTCACAATTTCGGGACAAGTAAACCTTCACTTCATGCCAAATAATTAGCTAAAACAAGCCAGCTTCGCTGGCTTGCGCTATCAGTATATTTTTTTTTCAATTCTAAGTTCTTTTGATTTTGACTCTTGCGTTTAAAAGGCATTACAATTTTTGTAAGATTATTCAG